>CAUYRH010062116.1:0-19301 GCA_963574655.1 Perodicticus potto
CCTAGATCTCTCATGTGCTCGGTTTACAGTAAGGTTGACACTGCTTGGAGAATCTAATGCTGCTGCTGCTATGATGGAAGGTGGAGATTAGGAGGTGGAGCTGGGGGGGTGGAGCTGGGGGCGTGGAGCTCAGGGGTTGGAGCTCAGGGGGTGGAGCTCAGGGGGTGGAGCTTAGGGGGTGAAGCTCAGGGGGCGGAGCTCAGGCAGTGATGGAAACAATGGGGAGTGGCTGAAAATACACAAGAAGCTTCGCTCTCTCACCCACACTCACCTCCAGTTTGAGGTCTGGTTCCTTATAGGTCATGGATGGGTACCAGTCCTTGGCCTGGAGGCAGGTGACTGAAGATGTACAGGACATAAATTCATAGGTTGTGGCAGATTAAAGACATATAACAATTTCTTGGCATTTTTCCCTTTAAAACGGGGACTATTTCTCCTCCCCTTGAATTTAGGGGAGCATATAACGACCTTGACCAATGTTTTTTAATTCTTTAAATACTTCACTAAATAATGGTCTCCAGCTCCCTCTAAATTGTTGCAAAAGGCCTTAATTCATCCTTCTACTTGGCTGAGTCACATTTCATGGTATACGTAACACAGGTCTGACAATTAAGTTCCCAAACTCATTCTAGAGAAAATGCTGCTATATCATTGCTGAAAATCACTTTTGAAATCCCCCCTTCTGGAAACTATTCACTGACACCAGCACCTAGTCCAAAGCAATTTTGGACCTCTTTCGGGAATGACCATCAGAGCTGTCCTCATAGGAGGTCCATCGATTAAGTTCACAAACTTGCCACCATGTGCTTATGTTGGCAGCACTGCACAAACAACTAAGTAAGGTTTCACAACCTTGGTATATATCAGTGTCTCGTGGCTGCGTTGGTGTGCATATGGGGCAGTATCTTGTCAAGTGGCCTTCATTATTGTTTTATGTTTTTGTGTGAAGTACAACAGCTCTGATGGCTATTCCAGAAAAAAAAGTTCCAAATTGCTTTGAAGGATGGAGGAGGCTCTGGTGTCAAGGCATAGCTTGAGGAGGAGGGGAGGACTTCAAAGGTGACTGTCATGATAATAAGCACTAAGGGATACAGCACTTTTGCTAGGATGAATTTAAGAACTTAATAGTTAAACCTTAATTTTGTTGATCCGTTCTTGAATTGATGGGCACTTGGGTTGATTCCACATCACTGAAATTGTAAATTGTGCAATTCCATCTTCCTTTCAGAATCCATCTGAAATTTTCCTTCACCTCTTCCCTATGGAATTATACGTGATAGACATCACATTTGTTTCAAACATGATTCGAAATCACTCAGGGATTGCCAATTACTAGCACAGTCATTGAACAGGATAATTAATGTCTTTGTGCCTCACTTTCCTCGTGTCTAAACTGAAGTGATATTAAATGCCAGGATTTTGAGCTCCCCAATCAACATAATACCCAAAATCTCCACTACACCTTTCATGGACCTCACATAACTTAGACCTTCTCTATTTGATCTGCGTCTTCCTTTTACTCTTCTGTGGTGTGCAAAATCCTCCAAGAATCCCCCATACTCTGGTACCTCCCTATCACAAAACTCAATTTTCCCCTTTCAGAAAGTGGAGAAGAGGTATAGAAGGGTGATTTTGCACGGAGGAGGCTGTGGAGTCAGACAGACTGAGTCTGTGTCCTGAGTACACAACATTAACAATTTGCTCAAACCATACGTGCCACACTTTCTCACCTATAACATGGAGATAATGATTATAGTATTTTCTGTGGAGAGTGGGCTGTGAGACGGCAGGGCCCTCATAACCTGGGGAACATTCAGGGAATGAACCCCCAACTGCTTCTCCATTCCTGAAACAGCCATATTCCTCTCTTCATGCTCCCTCTGCCAGAAGTCATGTAGCTCTTTCTTTATCCAGTTAACTATGCAGAGACCCTAGTGATCGTTGCTTTGTGATATGTTAATGAAGTTGAGTAGAAACTACTAAGTCACATAGTTCTTCTTTTGTTTTGTTAACTATGCGGAGACCCTTGTGATCTTTCCCTTCTTACTTCTTATCATATGTTGACGAAGTTGAATAGAAACCGTTAGCAAGATGATTTGTCTTTATTAAAGTAATTTACATTTCTTATTGTACTGTAAGACCAAAATCATGTCTTTTGTTTATGCTATTTTCCCATATTGTCTATACTACTTCCCCTGGACAACCCTGTACAGATACTATAAAATGAAGCTGATTTTGTGCGTTGGTGCTGGCTGCAGCCATCAGCTCAGTCAGTCCTACTCAACCCCATCATTTGTTTCTGTGTCTTCTCTTATGTATTTTCCTCATTCCCCACTAATTCCACTCTGGTTTGTTCCCCTTTGCTATGCTGGTTTGAGACAATTTTCCACATGGGTTTATTGTAAGAATTAAATTAGTCACTATATGCAAAGTGGGAAGAATATCCAGTCTACAGTATTAGATGGTTTGATTATTTTAACTTATGTGTATATAATACTAGAATGATTATACTCATCAATATACATGTTGACAAGTTTGAGAAATGCAAAAACATAGTTTCAAACACATTTTCATAAATTCTTTAGCATTATTTCTATATGAACAGGGTGAAATTTTACTTGAAAACACTGGATGTGACAGTTGAATGATACGGTGTTAATAAATCTTTCCATCCTGTGTCCACTGATTGAGCTTTCAATTAATGATGATGTGGATATTTTCCCAATGACTCAGGGAACTGGAGAGTCATGTTGCTGGATTCATTTCAAAGTTGATTAAAGGTTTCCCACGTGTATTTTTTTAATCCTATTAATGCTTCTATCAAGTTGTCTGGGTAAGAATGGGATTGCTCTGTCCTTATTTATAGATTTAGTAAAGAGTTTATGTGATTTGCTTAATGCCACAGGGAGTGACCCTCACCTCAGAAAAAACAAAAACAGCAACAAAAAAATCATAAAGAAAAGAAAATTCAGAATCTTTGTCTTGCCATCTTATATGATGTTGGAAAGATATTATTTAGGTATAAAGCAAAGTCAATCAACAACAAATTCAGCAGTAGGGCTTTATTGCCAGTCATCTTTGATATTTATTAGGTATCCATAACTATTATGAGCTTCATTTATTGGAAAACCAAGTCCTTTAGGTAACTTCTGTGCACTGTGCCTTGAGTTTTGACCTTAGAGTTCTACTTCTATTTGAGGTAAGATTGTGGAATGCACCTTATCTTAAATAACAAATCAGTAGGAGATCATTTGAGATATTGAGTTGATGTTAACTGAAACTGTGTGACATCTTGCCATTGTTGATAAATGAGGCATGCATGTGGTTAAGACTGCACACATGCCTTCCAAGCCCCCACTCGTGGCACAGGGAGTGAGGAAGCCTGGCTATGTAACTTGCTGTGGTCAGTGGGATGGTAGTGGGATGGTAGAAAAGAAACATGTCATTTTCAGAAAGAAGTTTCAAAAGCCAAAGGGCTCTTCTCCCATCCCCTCCCCTCTGCTGTTGTGGTGGTGAAAGCTCACCTTGACCTAGAGTCTCCGTTCTGCCATGCTGCCATGCAGAGCCTCTCCACCACCTGCTTTGCATGAGGAGCATCAACAAGCAAGAAAATTCTGTTGGTCCTAACGTGGAGATCCTGGAATGTTTGTTATCATACTAATCTCCCTTGTTTTGATTGATACAGAAATTCACACCCAAAAGTGTGGGAGCTGCCATTACAAAATAACAACAACCACAACATATTAACCATAATAAAATAATATTATTATTTACTGGCTTGCAGTCTGGCTACTGGGCAGTGAGGAAGCTATTAGTAGAGGCTCAGAATGGAGATCTGTTCTATAGAGTAGCAACTACTTGATGAATTTTCACTCTGTGCAAATTTAGGATGCAGATTCTGTAACTAATGCACTGTGGTTCTCGAGGAAATGGTCCAAAACCAGAATGCTATTGTCTTGGGACATCACAGAGAATGGGAACGAATGGGAGTGACGGATAAGCCTTTTCACCTCTTCTCCTCGCAAGGTAAGGGACTTCAAAGAGGTCCTTCCTCAGGGAGAGGTGATTGGATTACATATTTACAAATCAGTAGTGGGGACAGGCATGAGCCGAGTGAGCAAACCTGAAAGCGTGCATTTCACCAGCTGTCATCAAGTCTTTACTAAGGACCATCCACCTCCCTGGTTTGGGCTCTATATGGATGGAAACAGAGGCTACTGCTCCTGGGACCTCAAGTTTCCTAGAAGGATACACAGAGCCGGTCTCACTCAGATGCTGGACCTGAGCAGTCCGCAGACCTTCACTGCTCATGGGCGAACCCTGAGGAATTTCCTCAGCCTCTCTGAGCTCAGCTTCCTCTGTCATAAAACACAGGTAACAGTATTGATCACAGTAGGTCGATGAGAGAACTCAGAGACGTTTTGTGGTTGCTATTACTGTTATAATTCTATGTAAATTATGATAATAGACGATCAGTGCCGTGAGGAAGGGGCAGTGGAAGAGTGAGGAACAAACGCGGTGAGGGCTTTCTGGCTGCTATAGGATCCAGGGAAGGCTGCTCAGAGGAGCATGTGCTCCTAGATTTTTCAAAAAGATCGTGCTCTGGGGCAGCTCAGATTATATACCAATTAGGAGAAATTCTCTTGGCTGGACAAAAGGAGTCAATTGCGAGTAGCAGCTGGGGTGGGAGAGCTAAGAAGGGACTCCATGCAAACCCACCCGCCACTATAAAAAGCATTTTTTTCTTTTTTCTATAATGGATGCTTCTTCAGGTAAGCTCAGAGCAAAAGGTAAAAAAAAAAAAAATTTTTTTTTTCATTCCCATCACTGTGCTTTTCTATTAAGTTCGGAACTATTTTTTCTACCCCAATTTATGCTATCTTAGGCAGGAGGGAGCAAGCTCTGTGACTTTGAACAGCAGTAGGTTGTCTGTACTCAGTGAGAAGGCCCTTTCAAATAAAAATTCTAAGGAAAACCCTGCACCCTACGCTTAGAGAGCCTCTATATTCCACTCCTTATCTCACCCATGAAAAATGCTTCCAATTATCTGCCTGCCTCTATTACTAAAATAGGTCCCTATCAACCATTGAAACCAGATAATTGAGCTAAACTCTTAAAATGGGTTTTTAATGGAGGAACCAGGCTGTGGGGAATAAGTTGATCTTAGTAAGCAAAGTTTCTCCCAATCAAAGGCAGACTAATTAAAGATTGACAGCCTATGTGAATATGCACATTAAAAAAAATTCAGCTCTCTAGAGATAAAACACAACAGGGAGGCATATTAGCCAAATGTCTGTATCTTTTCGGTAAGGAATTGGGACATGATGTTCTAAAGAGATGCATAGAGTTTGTTTCTTTGTTTTAAAGGTGTAGATCCTTTTCCCCCTACAAAGAAAAACTTTGACAGAACACCAAACATTGAAAGGATCAATTTTGAGCTACTCTGGGACAATGGGATAGGGGCATATCCCCTTAGAATTTCCCTGGACCCATCCTCGTGTTGCTAGTCTTTCAAGCCAAGTCCCAGTGCTTTGGAACACACAGGGTTCATTTTGTTCTCACTGTAGAGTGCTTGACTAAACCGCCTTGGAAACCCCCCACTGTTGCACAACTCTGTGAATTCGAATAGATTCTGTAATGAACACAGGCTGGGCATAGAGTTATCATTAACAGCTGCTTTCCGGACGTATTTGTTAGATTTCTGTTCTTTGATGCCCTGAGAAGTTGAACTTAGACCGGTAGGGAAAGGGTCATTTAGAACAACTTAAGGAAGAGCTTTCTAAAAGGAGTATCTGGAGAGTCCATGGGCTGCTTTGGCAGACACGAGTCTCCTGCTTGGAGAGCTGTAAGTAGAAGCCACCTGAGTACGTGGTGGGATTATTGTGACACTGTATGGAGCATCACAGGACTGGAAGGGAAAGCCTGTGGGATCCTTACAACGGAGATTCTTTGAGTGTAGCTCCGTTGATCCTGAAGTCCAGCCCTACCCCTTTCAGGAAGAGGGGTTGGAAGTATCCCTACTCCCAGAGATAGTTGAATGTGCCCAAAGTCAATGTAAATGGAAGGATATGTCACTTCCATCCTTGCAAAGTGAACCAGGCAGAGGAGGCACCAGGGTGCTAAAGGAGGCTTGCCCTGAGACCTCTGACTGCATCCCTCTGCTTAGTTCCTCGCTAGCTATCATAAACATAAGTATTTATTTCATTTACATGTTTCCTGTTTATTTTCTGACTCCTCCCCTATGTTGATTCCATGAAGGCAGGGGCTGTCCCCGTCTGGCTCCATCTGGCTCACCACTGTCCCACTGGGGCTAACAGAATCACCAAGGCCTACGTAAACTAAAGTGAGATGCTAAGCCCCACAAACTGAACAGACTGCCCTCCTCCCCCAGCCCAGGGGACCCCAGAAAAACCTTAAAACTGAGTTCCTGGCCAGGAAGGGAAGGGAGGTGGACAGGCCGTAAACAATAAAATACTAAGTTATTAACAGGACCTGAGGGCATAGAGGGACAAAGTTTAAATCACCTATAGGGCATCAAATTGCTTATAAGGTCACTTAAGTGGGCATACCCTGGTTTGTGTAATTAACGAACTTCTTCACCCTAACTTAAAACAGTTCCAACTTTGGCTCAGTGGTGTCCAACTTGCGGCCTGCAGGTTACATGCAGATTATTTTAGGCTTGTTTTGTTTATCTGCAGTGCTGGAAGTCAGGAAAATCATACACAGACTCGTTTTTACTCATCAGTTTTCGTTAGTGTTTGTGTATTTAATATGTGGCCAGAGACAACTCTTCTTCTTCTAATGCACAGGAAGAAGAAAAGAGAAAAAGTTGGACACCCCTGTGACAAAGCTATATTTCACTGGAGGGCCATACCCTATCCTGATGGCAGGTGGTCCTGTAATTCCATCAGGTGCTCCCGCACCAAGTCCATGTTGCAAACGTCTGTCCTTTATCCTCAGAGTATGGCTCTGTCTGAGTAATAAAGACTCTTTCTGGGGTCTGGATCCCACATTGGTTCACTGTGAGATCAATCCCAAATCCTAATTTTTGGATAGCAGTAGCCTTTGAAAGTAGGGCCTGTGGCGGATTGATTTCTATTTTCTAGTTCTGAGTATAATGTCTAGCTAGGGGCATTTATTTGTGGGATATAAAAGAGGAAAGGGAGGAAAGATGGAAGATGGGAAAGAAAAAATAAGGGATAGAGTGGAGTAGGGAGAGAGGAAGATAACAAGGAAAGAAAGGAGAGAGGTAGAGGAGAAAGAACGAACAGACAGGGAGGCTCTTCCCCCAGGGTAATGTTCACCTGTCTCGTGGGGAGGCTGAATTTAGTTTTTTCTCTCCAAACTGCTCAACTTGAAGAGAACGTCCTCTCACCCCACTGTGTTCTCCTGGAGTCTGGGCACCAGGTACTGCCTAGGGCATGTTCTCTCTGTCTTTTGTGTCTTTCCTGTCGTAGATGGTGTCCCTGAAAGATGCAGGGTGGAATAAAAGATCTGGCCTGTCATTTACTAGCTTTGTTCCTATGAGCAAGAAATTTCAACTCACTCAGCTTTGGTTTCGGCATCTGTAAATTGGGGCGCAAAAATTTGCCTGCAGAGGGCCATTGGGAGGATTGAATGAAATAACCCTTGTGTGGTGTTGATTACATGGTAAGCATTCCATAAATTCTCAGTCGTTTCCTTTTCCATTAAGATACCCTTGCTCTTGCCCTTAAAGCAAAGTGACATTGAGATATGATTACTTTGGGAGGAAGGCAAAGAAGCACACAGTTTGGAGGGGAAGGCAGGGAGCAGGCCCACTCACAGATGTGGCCATCAGTGCCAGGGCCATTCTCCTCTGGGCTTCTGCTAAGCTTTCTTTGCTGAGCAAAGATTTGAGCCCCAGATGCCATTTGATTTGCATGCTTGGGGGAATAATAAAATAACCCTATTATAAAATGAAATGGCCTGTGATCTCATTGAGGAACTGGGGATTGCTGCAGGGAAAGGTAACTGTCCAGCACAGTAAATGATCCCTTGCAAAGAAGAAAATACAGCAATTTCTAAGAAAGAGCAAAAGGGATGTTGCTGGGGCAGAGATCCTGTTTGTGTGTGTGTGCAGGCTTGAAGCAACAACTTTCTTTGTGTTAATCTGAGGAAAAAGAAAGGTTGCAAAGTCTTCCCAAGCTTGGCAAGTTGGTGAAGAAGTCATCTTAGATTAACTGCTACATTCCTCCAGTGGACTCTGAAGGGAGACTTTAGGAAAACCACCAATTTCATATCTACTTGCTCCCATTACCATATGATTTAATTTGGTTTGAATGAGAATTGAGAGCTATTATTTTCCCAGAGAATAATTCCCCAATACTGCACCCTGCATGATAATAGTTGATCATTTAGTGATGGGCACCTGACCCAAGTTTGTTCCATCAGAGTCATTTACAAGAATTTCTTTCAGTGGCACCTGTGGCTCCAAGGAGTAGGGGATCAGCCCCATATGCTGGAGGTGGCAGGTTCGAACCCAGCCCCGGTCAAAAACTGCAAAAAAAAAAAGAATTTCTCTTATCATGAACTGAGAAAGTGAGAATGTCCTTTTTCATTCATAAGGGCTCTAAAAAGAGACTCTTGTAAGCTGCCAGTCACCATATTTCTTAACCTAAGAGGTCTGTGACTGTCATCAGGATGCAGCTGATTGGTGGGGACAGGTGGAAAGGAGACACGGACAGAGAAAGATTTGATGTGTTTAAATCCTTGCTGTCAGTTCTCCCTGGAACCTGCTTGCATTCCTGCCATGTCCTTAGTACATCTGAGTAAGAGAAAAGCAGCCCTCACATCTGGGAGCCGGTCTGGCTCACAGCTAGACCTTGGTGTGCTCCTGTTGAACGTAAATAATTTCAGAGTATCAACTCAGACAAGGCCACTCGATGACCATGATGGATCAAGGTGAAAAGAAGACTACTTTATAATCATGAGCATAAACCTTGTCCAAACCCCCAAGGAAAAAAACATCCCTCAACCTACCTAATATGATCGTGCTATTCTATCAACAGGAGCTAAGCCTTACTCTAGTCCCCCTCTCCGCAGTTAAGATTTACTAAGATCCTCAGTTACAGAATGATCCTTGCTCCATGACAGCATCCAATCCAGAGCATGGCCCAGCTTCTTTAAAATCTCCACAAAATCACCCAACCAAAGCCCCCATCCTATTATAGATTCTTTCCAACACCCGCTTCCTGAGACGCCTGACAGTTCCTCAAAGCGAGCGTTCTCCCTTGTTGCAATGAGTGAGAAGCACAATCGGTTTCACTACAGGTGTGTTCCTGGTGGTCTCTGGGGAGGACCAACCATCCCTGCTCTCCTGGTACATGTATAACCCCGTGTCCCTCTAATTAATGCCTCTTTGCTCCTACTTGAGTTCAAGTTGGGTTTCTGGCACTTGCCACCAGAGGTGTCCTGACTAATATGATTCAAGACAATCCCAGTGTTTGAACCACACAACATTTGTGCTCTTCTCAGAGTTAATCAAACATGTCTGTCTCTCTAACCTCTGCCATTTATAGCTTCATTTATCCCACAGATTGTGCTTCCACTGTGTAGGCACTGCTCTGGTTTCTGAGGTCGCAGCAGTGAACACAGCACATAAACACCCTGATCATACCGTACTGCATTTTAACGCTGTGTGGTCAGCCCTGCCCTGGGCAGCATTCCTCCCTGTTGCTGATGTGCTTCGCATTATTCAAGGCATCCCCGAAGCCCTTGTATAGCGGGGCTTATGCTTCAGTTGGGGGAATTAGATACTACAAAAAAATATGTCACCTATCTCAGACTATGCAGAAAAATGTCAACCAAGGCATGGAGACAGTCAGTGGTGGGAATACTATTTCAAATGGTGTGGCGGGAGAGGGAGGTGATCCTGCTTAGGGGGTAGCCTGGGAGGACAGTGAGCTGTGCCCCCCCTCCCGTGGAGAGTGTTCTCAGGGGGAGTGTAGAGCAAGTGGGAGGCCCTGAGAGGGCAGGGTGCCTTGTTGTTCGAGAAATAGCAGGGAAGCCAGGGGGGCTAGAAAGGAGGCAACTGGGGGCCAATTAGTGGGAAGTTAAGTTCAGAGAAGAAATGGGGGGCATTTGGGGTGGTTCTGACAGGGCCTCACAGGCCATTGTTCAGTATCGTGATTTCATCATTAGTGAGATTGGAAACTGCAAAAAGCAGACAATTGGCTATGTTCTGACTTAACACTTTCAGATGTTCCTTTGCTGAGTGACAGCAAGTGGTGGTGGAGTCGAAGGGAATAAGAATGACAGCAAGGAAATTAATTAGGAGGGCTTGGTCTATGTTATAAGATGAGGGATGATGGCTTCAATTAGAACGTTATAGAACTGGAGGTGACAAGAAATGGTTGGATCTGGATATAATTTGAAGGTAGAGGTAAAACAAATTTGTCATTATATTATCTTTGAGGTGTGAGAAAAGGGAAAAGGTTGGAGGTAGCTACAAAAATTTTGTCCTGTGAAACTGAAAGGTGGAATTACCATTTACTAGAAGAATACAGAAGATTCATTTGAAAAGGGAGCCAGGGATTTAGGAAAAAGAGGTTAGTTTCAAATATAGTGTGTCGGGAGACGTCTATTAGGAAGCCAAGTGTAAAATCAGTTAATGTGTACTAAGTACCCACTTGGTCAATTCTTAAGAAAAGTGAGTTTTTACCTTCTGCTTTTTTCCCAATGCAACACTTTTTCATCTTTTGTCTGTACTGAAACCCCTACCCATTCTTCAAAGAATAGTTCGAAGCCTTCCTTGCCTATGGCTATCATTTATTTAATATTTTCTCTGCCAGGAACTGGGGAAATGACTGTCCGGAGAAGAGCTCTGCTCCACAACGTCCTTCAGGGACTCAGAGTCCTCCCAGGTTCCCTCCTCCCTAAGGATGTAGAACATTCTGTTGGAGCCTCTACGAGAGGCAGGAAGAACTGTGAGAGAGGTGAATCGGGCTGTCACTTGGACTCTCTGTCAGTGAGAACACAGACACGTGGCCCTCGCTAACAGTAGCTGTGTCTGGGAAATTTAGGTTAGCTGTATATACATGAGAGAAAAAATGGGGTTTGTAAAACCCCTAACCTTATTTCAGCTACACCCCCATTATGAAAGATGCAGTATTTTTTTGAGCAGGGTGGTGATGGTCTCCAGGTTGAGTCTAGGGCCCTTTGTTGACTGAGTTAAAGATGTGGCTATTAGGGTTGGTGGTCCTGGGGTCCCAGTGTTCCAAGTGGTTGGCTCTGGGCCCTGTGGCTCTGAATTGCCCAATGACGAGGTCACAGAATCTGAGGACCTTTCCACATGCAGACCTGTCCTGTGCAAAAAGAAAGAAAGCAAAGTCCCAAGCAGAGGAACCAAGTCCACCAGGGACCCTTCATTAAACTGTGCCCAATAAATACGTCAGTGCAATTGGGGTTTTGGATTTACAAGGTTTAATTCTTCTGCTCCTCTGGAATCCCTCGTGGGTAATTGTGGCTGACAGGTTTACGCCTCATGACAGGCGGTTTGTCACTCAGCTCCAGCCCTGGAAAATGGCTTTACAGTCTGTCAAGCCTAAGCCTGTTTAGGCGCTGGCAATTGATGTCAGATAAAGTTCCTTGTTGTGATTCAAGGCTGAAACTTGCTCTGGTATGAAATCAACTCAATATTTGCCAAAAAGGAGATGGAAACTTAAGGAAGGAGGAAGTTTCTATAGAGAGATGTGGCTGGCAGAGATGGGTCCACAGAGTGACTGGGACATCCACAGGTCACCAGAGCAGGGTAGGCTGCAGGGTGTCGTGATGACTGTAGGCACAGGCCCTGAGACAGGCTGGGGCTCCAGCGTAGCCACCTGGGCTGGTCAGACAGTGATGTCCTTGTCCTTGGTGCTGAGCTGGAAAGCTGGAGCACTTAGGGTAGTGGGGCTGGGACCAGACTCTTCAATTCCCTGAGGATAAATGCCTAGCCCACTGGGTCTTGGGAGGATATGATGATATAAATCATTTATTCATTTAAATATTTTTAAAGCAGCAGCCATAGGCCTCTCTCTCACTTTTTCAGAAACTATAGAGCAGTGGTTCTCAATCTTCCTAATGCCACGACCCTTTAATACAGTTGCTCATGTTGTGGTGACCCCCAACCATAAAATTATTTTCGTTGCTACTTCATAACTGTAATATTGCTAGTATTATGAATCATAATGTAAATTTCTGATATGCAGGATGTATTCAGGCCACCCCTGTGAAAGGGTTGGTCGACCCCCAAAGGGGTCATGACCCACATGTTGAGAACCGCTGTGGTAGAGACTTTCACGGACAATAGTCCTTCCCCCTGTAAAGCTTAGATGCTCAAGGAGGGGTGGGCTAATGGGTGGCTCTTAAGAAAATACACAATGTCAATGGGGGTAAGCGTTATGGAGAAAAATAAAGTGGGGGAAGGAGGATAGATGGGTTTTGCTGGATGTCAGTCAGGGTACCTACTTCCTTTCTCCTGCTTTCCAGGGGCTGCTCGAGGCCCCCCTGGGGTCCCTGCCTGCGGGCCCACTCTCTTGGGGTGAGCAATGCGTGGCAAACTCTTCTCATGCCTCAGATCTCTCTGACTTCTGTTGCATATATCAAGTATCTTGTCTCCAGCCAGAGAAAGTTCTCTGGGGATTAGATTGGGCCCACCCAGGTAATCCAGGATAATCTTGTTATTTTAAAATCGGTGAACACAATTACATCTGCAAAGGCCCTTTGCCATGCAAGGGAACCTAGTCTCAGGTTCTAGGGATTAGGGTTCTAGCATCTTTGGGGAGCTGTTATTCTTCCCGCTTGATTGAGAGAGGCAGAAGCCCGGAGCTGGTCCAGGGCAACCTGACGGGTCTATAGTGGCCTGGCATTGAACCAAGCACCACTTAGTGGACAGTAGTCTTTCTCCAGGGCACTTACAAGATGCTGTTTTGCTCTTATAGGAAAGCCTTTCCAGCCCCTCCCCCCATGACCTCAATTCTGACTACTCCTTGTCACCCCTCTGGCCCAGCAAGGGCGACCAGGAGCCATTTCCTACCACTCTGCCAACATAGCATGTCTCCCTGTGCCTCCTGCCTTACATTGTTCACACATTTTTAAAAATATTTATTGAGTACTAACTATGTGTGAAACACTGTTCTAGGATGTGGTTAGGGTGTCCAAAGTCACAGAGCTGACCTCACCACAGGGGGAACTCCAGTCTACTGTCTACCCACACTTACAGGGTGTTCTCCACCTGGGTGGGTGGAGGTAACATGGGGAGGACTGGGGCCATTAGTGACTTTAAAGATGAAGAAACTGGGGCTCAGAGAGATGAAGTTACCTACTGTATCCCCCCTCTGGCAAGTGTCTGAGCCTGGACAGGCTCAGACTTCTCACTCCTCTCACTTTTGCACAAGTGAGGACAAAAGGCAGAAGGAAAATGTATAGAGCAACAAGCCAAACAATTACAATGGTCTCTTTCTTTTCTAACATAGCTCATGGAGAATACAACCTTATTTGATATGCTGAATATATGAGATCTGACAGTTAAGTTCATGAACTCAACCTAGAAAAAGTGCTACCTAGCTCACTGCTGAGTGCAACAATGGTCTCCTTTGAAGTACTCTCCTTGGGAAGCTATACACTGATGCCAATGCCTAGTCCACCCAAGGCCTAATAATTAAATTCATGAACCTGCCACTGGGCACAAATGTTGATAGCACTGTACAAACAACTCAGTAAGGTTTCAAAACCTTGGTATATCAGTGTCTCATAGCTGTGTTAATGTTGACATGTGGTAGTGTCTTATTGTTGTTACTTTCTGTGTGTGTGTTGTATGATGACAGCTCTGAAGCCATTATAGGAAAAGAATTCCAAAACTGCTTTGAAGGGTAGACTAAGCACCAATCTTGGTGCAAAGCTTCCCACAGGAAAGTGTGGTGTCACGTTGATCATGACTATAGTGATATTGAGCAGGGAAGTGTGTAGCACTTTTTCTAGGGTGAGTTCATGAACTTAATTGCCAGCCCTTCATATATGATCCATTTATTTTTCATTATGTCACTGTCTATTAGGAATGAAGGGACCTATTTGAAGAGATTCAGCAAGGTAATTTGAAACTCGTTTGCTAAAGTTATTGACAGAGACACTGAATTTGAGCCTGTGTTTGCCTGGTGTCAAAACCAAGTCCCTTCAATTCTTCCATATTGCCTTTTACAGATAGGACCACATGGGGAGAAATGCTGTTAACTGCTGTGTTGTTCTATCTGTTTACAGCTGAAGGAGTTGACCATCAGCAAGGCTTTTGATTCTGTTCTGTGAGTCCCCAAACTGCTCTGCTTCCACAGGACTCAGGAGCCGAGCCAACCTCATCTTCTCAGTTTCTTACTTTAGTCACTAGTGAAGTCTCCTAGTACCAATTTCTGAAAAACTTCCAACCTTATTACCTCTTAGAGAGCTTTTCAGAAATCTCTTGAGGTAAGCTTTATCTATTTTTTTTTTCTTTATTCTCTTTTGCTTTTCTGTGATTAGGGTCTTTCTGTCACTTGGCTGCTATTAAGTTTCTATTACTCTGTAGCACACATCACACAGAAGCAAGGTTCCCTTTATTTAGAGGAACACTGGAGCTTTTGCCAAAAATATGCATTTTAAATGTAAATGACTGTAGGCACTTAGGTGGCATTGGGGTTAGCCCTGGAATTGTTTTGCAAACCTTTATTCTATTATAGCTAGTGATGTAGACTTAGAATTAAGCAATGGTATTGATAGATCTGAGCAGAACAATATAGCTACAATTGCTTCAATAAACTGCTCAGAACAAAACATTTGGAAGGAATTGTTCTTTTGTGTGCCAAGACAGAACTTACTTATAGGAAATTATAAGCAACAAATTCTCAGCCAACACAAAAGTTAAAGTATTTACACTTTTCAGTAACTGCAGGTTGATAACTTTGGGACACATTTTACAGGCATTTATTAGCTATTCAGCCACCTTCCACGTGTAATATGATTTATTACATTGAAATACAAAAGAGAGCTGGCCCTGCAAAACACCTAAACACACTATTAGCTTATTTGTTTTATGCTTTGTTCTTTTGGAGATGGAGAGTTCATTAAGCTCTGATATGTGATGGGTGTTTTACATATAAAATACATTTATTTTTTCCCAGTGTGGTGCCAGTTATCATTCTCATTTAGCAGATAAGAAAACTGAGGTGAGGGGACTTGGTCATGGCAATAACAGTGGAATTCAAAACTAGATCTTAGATGAAATGCATTTTACATCACACTCCATGGATACATGGATATTCCCAAACCTGGAAAGTCCATTCTCATGAGCTATTTATACTTGTTTTATTTATTCAGTATCACAGAACCCTTCACTGTAGTGCCTAGGGTCACAGCTTGATTCATCCAACCCAGTATGGAGTACAATGAATAATGACATCGAGCTCAAGATGTACCAAGAATAGTTGCTGGTCAGCATGATGCTGTTCTCCAAATGCTCAAGAAGTCTGGTAAATGTGGCTTCCCAGTTATGGGTGGTCATTCTCGCTACATTATAATCTTCATTATACATTAGACTACTTTATAATCTTAATTTTCAAATAATCACAATTTCTCTACAGTTTATGTTTACTTCCTATATGTTTCAACTTTATGCAACTAGTCTATCTGCAATATGCACATTACTAGAACAGAAGCAGTCTTTGGGGGCCTGGCTTTGCCACTTACTAATTAAGTGATAAGGCATAATTCTTCACCTGCTGAGACTCAGTTCACTCAGTTACAAAATTTAAATATATTCAATTTTTCCAATTTACCTTCCAAGATTTTGAGCAAATATGGAGTGAGAGAAAAATTTACATGGGTCTGTGGTCAACACTGTGTGTTTCTACAGTGTTTCTACATCACGGATATCCATCAATGCTGAAGCTATTATTTCAAAATGTTCAATGATCTTCTTCTCTTGCTACTTCATAATACCAACATTGATAGAGTATCTTCTCTCTATACTCTTAGCTATTGATAAGTGTATACATTTCAACTAACTCCTCACAACTGACTTTCTGGTTCTCACTTTATTTTTCTTGTTCTCTTTATATATCTCTGCTCTCCCTCGTCATGTAGAGGGAGATGAAAAAAGAGAAATGAACTCATATGATTACATTGAAAAGAGAAACATGCCAAGGGTTATAAGAGAGGTGCAAACAGGTGGTGCCTGTGGGTCAAGGAGTAGGGTGCCAGCCCCATATACCGGAGGTGGTGGGTTTAAACCAAATCTCGGCCAAAAACTGCAAAAAAAAAAAAAAAAAAAAGAAAAAAAGAAAAGAGGTGCAAACAAAAGGAGGGTGACTCCATGGTTCTGCCGGAGATGGTAGAGAGCATTCTGATAAAGGAAAGATCAGGGAAGACCTCAGAAGATGACATGCTATCTGCTTGATGAAACAGGAAAATGTTGCTAGGCATAAAGTGGGCCTGGGGAAATGGTTTCCATGGTAGATGAAAGAGCTTTATCAAAGACTTGAAACTACAAAGTGTGAGCCCCAGAAGTTTCACACACAACCCCTACCCCTTTTTCTTATGTGGCGAGATGAACTGAGACCTTCTTTGAGCATCCTTTTCCAGCTCTTGCCACCTATACACAATACCTCAAAGCAAACAATTTCCACCCCGGAAAAATACTCTGATAAATATATTTGGTGATGGTGCAGTCTTTGGAGAGGGTGTATGTTGAGTCATCTACAGTTAAGTTGATGACCTTTTGTAATTTATACTGACTCAGCAAGGAGCCAATATAAACATGTGCTATTGATAGGAGGGATATGTTTTCTCTATGAGAAACTAAGCTCTATTGTTTATGAAAGAAAACCGAAACTCTTTGTGATGAGAATTGTTTGTGCTAAGGGAACTCAGGAAAAATACGGTGTCAGCTTTCATGTCTCCCTTCTGCTTAAAGAACTCGAGACAAACTTGGGGAAAGGAGAGGCTCTGTTGACTACCAGCACTTTCAGAGCATGAAAAAGGCCCCAGGACAGGCTTGTCCTCAAAGATGCCTGTAGAGATTTAAGTGGAGCTTTTCCTGGAAGATACAGAGTGCCCACAGGGCTGCAGTGGGGGTGATAGCATCAGTGAACAAGAGAGAGCTCCTTCCTGTCACAATATGGCGAATCTCAGCTAACTTAAAAATTCTCAGGTGTCAGAAAAGAAGCATAAATGGGAAAGCTAATTAGGAATCATTTTTTTGTGGATAATGGAGATGCCTTGGGGCGTGTCCCAGGTCTTAACATCTCAATCAGGGCTTGGGTTGAGAAGCAGAACCCTTTCCCACGATAGAGGAAAAGCAGTGTCACAAGGATTTGGCATCAGATGAATGCCAGAGCTGGTTACACATCTGCTTCTGCTTCCGGTGCCGGGATGAAGAGAACAGGGCAGGCAGCTGGGAAGGAAGGGAAGACATGGAGAGGAGAGCAGTGGGGACAAAGTGGAGTTCCTGAGGAGGAGCTGACACCTGCACCTGCTGCTTATCTGAGCTTTTACTCACCATGATACAGGGGACCCAAGGGAGAGGTTGGTGTCCTCTACCACGGAAATTTCAAGGACACCAAAGGAAGATGTCTGGCATGTGTTGGGGGAAGGGCCAGCTGCTGCCCTCGCCACCCCAGCGAGACTGATGCAGTCACCAGCATGAGTCTCTGAGCACAAGTGTGGCTTCCAAATCTCTTCCACCTTCCGATGTTTCTTGAGTGCCATATAGGGAAGGAGATTCTGAAAGAGGACGCATTTCTAGCCTAGCAGAGTTGACAGAGGACCAAGCCACCACAGTAACTATGGGCTGGGGGTCTTAGTGGCAGTGAGGGCAGGGAGGAGGTTCTGGGTCCAACACATGCCAGAGTGAACACCTGTTCCCAGACCTTTGTCTGAGGCTCCAAGCTCCACCCAGGGGCTCACAGAGCCAACCTCAGATGTGTTTTCAAGTGAATCTACTTGTTATCTGTTTTTGCCTGCAAATATATTTTGTAAGGTGAACTATGATGACAGCTGCCTGCTTCATTTTAAGACTGCCTTTATGTCTTTTTACAAAGACTGAACTAATAAGGGCTGTATCAGTGATGACATAATAAGGTAATGACAGTGAGTCAATTTATCACTATGCTAGGTAGGTAAGATATAATGTAAGGTAAAAAAAAAAAAACACTGTTATGGAACAAACATTGTAACAACATTTGTTATACAGCAAGTATAACCTAGTCTCAAGATTGCAATTCAAGAGTTTTTACAACTGCAGTATTGTTGATAAAAATGGTGTAGTATTTGCATATAACCAACACATATTCTCCTATATATTTTAAAATTTGTCTAATTACTTACAGTACCTAGTAAATGCTATGTAAATAGTTGTATTGTTTAGGGAATAATGACCAAAAAAAGTCCATACATGTTTAGCAAAGATACAGTTTTTTTCCTGAATATTTTTGATCTGAGGTTGGTTAAATATACAGATGTAGACTTCAGGGATTGTGAAGGCCAACTGTACTCAAAACACACAACAGGAAAGATTTTCAGGGAAAAAGGGAGCAAGACATAAAAGCTTTTTATGTTATAAAATTTATGTAAAAAGTGACAAAACAATAACAAAATGGAAAATATTCAATGTGTGGAACAGTGCAGACAAAACAGTGTGATTAGACTGTCTGGAGGCTGAGATAACAGACAATCTGAAAATGGATACAAAAATGAATTTATTTAAAATGATTAAAGACATAGACATTGAAGCAAAAAATCCCAGAAACACTAAAAAGACACGATGAATAAAGAATTGGCAAATTTGAAAAATAATCTATTCAATGTTCTACAGTAAAAACATTTCTGTTAGGAGGAAAGCCCTCAGGGGGTCGGTGGACAGGAAGGCAGACCTTCAGGGTAATTGCACAGACAGTGCCACAGTGATGAGATGGGAAATCTGAAAGAGAGATTATAAGACAGACATTGGCTTATTTAAAAGATTCTACTTACCTCTAGTAGTTCCAGAAAGAAACAACAGAGGGAACGACGTATTCAAAGGGGAAATGTTTGAACATTTTCTTCTTTGAATCCTCAGATTCAAGAAGAGCAATAATAATTTTAGAGGCAAAAAATAAAGGCAAGTTCACTCCTAGATAAATTATATTGAAACAGAATCACACTTACGGTGCATCTTACAAGGGTACAAGTGAAAATTACTAAATGTAGAATATAAATGTCTTCATATAGTGATTAAAAGGCCATGAAGGCTATGTTAAATAGTTCAATGAAAGTATTTCAGATTGTATATAAAGTCA
>CAUYRH010062119.1:0-45090 GCA_963574655.1 Perodicticus potto
AAAATGGCCGGGCATTGTGGCAGGCGCCTATAGTCCCAGCTTCTTGGGAGGCGGAGGCAGGAGACTCGCTTGAGCCCAGGAATTGGAGATTGCTGTGAGCTGTGATGCCACAGCACTCTATCCAGGGTGACAGCTTGAGGCCCTGTCTCAAAAAAAAGAAAACATAGAAAGTATCTTCCAAAACCTGTGACATTAAGTGAAAGGTCGGGGGGAGGAAAAGGGATTAAGAAAAGGGACTAAGAAGGTTAGAGATTAGAGTTTCTAGGAAGGGATGGATACAGAAATGGGGCATGAGTTTTAAGTAATTGAATAGGTGGGAAGAAATGGAATCAAGAATAATCATAGCTTGCTATCAGAGGGGCACAAGGAGGGCCTGTGGAGATCAGTCTGTATTAAAAAAGGTAGCCTATACCTTTGGAAGCAGCAAAGAATCAGATGAGAAGTGTAGTAAGGGGATGGGAGACTTTTTTTACCCAAGCAAAATGGTTCTTTATACTCTCATGGCCTTTCCACACCCTCTCCTTCTCTCCTCTCCCCAGACAACCTTGGAGGCAAATCTGTGAAACTCTGATTGTTCTGTAGGCGAGCGTGTTCTTGCATCTATATCGTTAATGCATATCCTATAACATTGGCAGTCCCCAGCTTTCTGGCCCCCAGGACTAGTTTCAGGGACGACAGTTTTTCAACAGACGGTCCGGAGCGTGGGGAGGGGTGAGCGTGGAAGGGACTCGCTTCTCCTGGGGAACTCAGCAGCCTGTCCCCACATGTGCAGATTACTCCACGGGCCGTGCCTCTGTGAGGATCTAACTGTGCCCCGCTCTGACGGGAGGCCGAGCTGGCCGGTGATGCGAGTGAGGAGAGGCTACAAGTGCGGAGGAAGCTCTGCTCTGTGTTCTGCTGCTGCCCGGCTGAGGGCGGCCTGGGTCCTCCCTGGCCACGGACCTGTGCGGTCCAGGGCCCGGGTTGGGGCTGCAGCTGTGTGTATAATATACTATACATGTTCATACAGTGTAGACCACAGATGTTCACGTATACAGAGGGAGCAAGAAACGGTATACATATTCTAAGAAAGGAAAAAACTGTATTACAAATTTCATAATATGTTCTGATGACAGAAGATGAACATAAGTCACTTTGAGCACCTCTTCTAATTGCAGAAGTCAAATGTGACTCGAGTATTACAGTTTTTTCCTTTCTTAGTAAGTGGGTACTTTTTCTTGGCACCTGTCTGTGTATTTTACATAGGATAGATGAAGAGAATATATATTAAATGAACACCTGTAGATTTTAATGTATGTGTATTTGTATTGAAATGGACGCAAGCTCTTTCCCTTTTCCATCATGGATCCTGCTGCCTTCCTGAAATCCAAGCTGACCCACAAGTCACCTAGCCACTTTTCTCCTCCCACTTGGAATAGTTGGACTTCTGAATGTGGTGATTGATTTTTTCTTCCTTCAAGAGATCCAGTAAGAGCTGAGAGGAAGGGATTAGCTGAATACAAAGTCATTTGACTTCATCCTATTTCCTGCACCACAAAAGGAAACAAAACAAAACAAAAAAGAACAAGGTATAAAATTTGTGGACTGTCGCCAGCCTCTTTATTTACTGCTAGTCTGCCTGGCTATCACCGAAGGTTTAGTTAATTTATTAAGAACTTCTTTATAAAGCAGAACAAAGCCGCTGTAACCCTCACTGCAGTCAGAGCCGAGCCTGACTTAGACAGCAGTGAGAGCACGTCCAGATCTGTTCCAGGACAGGCACACCGTCCACTTCTCCAGTAGAATCCCGCACAGAAGGTTCCAGGGAGGAGCTTCTTGTCTTACACTGGAAGAGACCAAGGAGACTGCTCCAGGTTTTGAAGAACCAACCTTAAACAAGCAAGATTTTGCAGCTAATGAGAATTTTTTTTTTTGAGACAGTCTCGAGCTGTCGCTCTGGGTAGAGTGCCGTGGAACTCATAGCAACCTCCAACCTCCAACTCGGGCTCAAGCGATCTTCTTGCCTCAGTTTTTCTTTTCTTAGTAGAAACATGGTCTTGCTTTTGCTCAGTCTTGTCTCGAACTCCTGAGCTCAAGCAATCCACCAGCCTTGGCCTCCCAGAATGCTAGGATTACGGCAGGTGTGAGCTACCACACCTGGCCTGCTAATGAGAATATTTAAGTACCTCTGCCTTCTCTTTGCTGGTATGATTGTTCCAAAGCTTGAACCCAAAGGCTGATGAAGGTTTGGGTGGCCGCTGAACACATAGAGGAGGGTAGATAAATCGATTGTAAAACCAGGATGAAGTTACCGATAGCTGGCACAACGCCTCGAACATAATAGGCTCTCAATAGATGTTTTATGAATTGAAATGTATTTTCTTTGGATTTGTGTGTGTAACAAAGAGTGAATCTGATTTTGTTGCCTTTTGAACATGGCATTTGCCCTACTGGCCAAGTCCTCCTTGTAAATGTATCTGTAACTCTGTATGCTGTGCTCTTACTACATATTCATAAAGCAGCAGACTTGTGTTTCCCTCCAATACCAAACTGACAAAACCTAGCATCCCCCAGAAGAGCATTAAGTGATTCTGGAATATTCTCTCATAAACCAAAAGGGGGGACAAGAAAAGGTAAAACTTTAGGAGAGCCTAGTCAACAAGATAAGAAGTTTGGTAATGCTGATTTATAAAGACACTGTCACTTTTAAACATGTACTTTCAATCTGAAGGACTGCAGTGGGGATTTAAAATATGACTATTTAATTTTTTTAAATTACATAAATTAAGTGAACAGCCCATTAGCAGGATGCCATCGGGATCACATGGCCAATTCAGATCAAGTTATATTATCTTGCCTGCCAGATTTGAATAAGAATTAAGAAATTACCATTCCAGAGTAGTGTTGGCCGTGGCTCCTCATTTGCAGTGATATTCTTCACGGTAACTACCTGGAACTGACTGCTCTTCCAGGCATGCCCCTGGATCTTCGTGGGGCTACCGTTAGGGGGTGCATTCGTTGGGAAGCAGCAGCTAAGTAATTCTTCCGCCTGCCTTTGATGAAGCCTTATCCTGCAGGGACTCGTGTTGGAGCAGGAAGACATGCCTAATGGAAAAGAGCGCCGATGAGACAGCATCAGCTTTACCTTTTTGTCTACTCTGCTGGGTTAAGCTTAAGCTGCATGGTCACCCCGGAGCAATAGAACCTCCTCACCCTAATCTCTATCGACTCCTTTCTGTAACCTGTATATTCAAACTCTTTATTTTAAGCAAGTGTGTCACGGCAGTCACATTGAGCAGCGTATCTCAGGAATAAACTCTGCTTGAGATTTAATATAGCTCGGAGTCTGCACTTGTCTTAGCACGTTGTTGGCACTCCATGTAGTCTAAGTATGGAAAGGGGTGGACTTCAGTTAGTGTCGCTTATGCTTTGAGATGGCACTGTTTCTATTTAGACATTGATTTCAAAATTGTGACTCTCTTAAATAGTACAAATACTAATACACATTTTGCTTCTTGGACTCCTGACAGCTGACAGTGTGTAAGGATTTGTTTTCTTATTCTGTAAACATGGAAATTAAAGATAAAGCAAACATTTTCTCAATTTTACTTGATCCCTTTATTGCTGCTTTTAAAAACTTGATTATTTTGCTTCAGCTTTATTTGGGTGTGTTTGAAGGCCACCTTCTATCCCCACACATCTTCTTTGTCATGAATAAGTTAATCATTTCCAGATACAGTTGAGCTGCCTCTGTGTGAGGCATCCTTGTCTACCCCAGGACTTAGGCTTTGTATTGAATAATTTAGTTCTTACAATAGCTGGTACTTTGCTCTTTCCATTTTGCTCATCTCACTGAAACAAGCATCTGTGTTTTGTTCATTTATCCCAGCATCTGTCACCTTGCTGAGTATATGCTAGGAATTGCTTGGCGTTCCTTTCCTTGTTCATTCATTCATCAACAAGCCTTCTCTTTCCCACTGGACAGGGTACTTTGCAAGCCTGAAGGATCCTTAGTTTCTCCTCTCAAGGAGTTTGCACTTAGTTCAAGAGCAGTCTGGTCAGCCAAAGGAGGTGGATACTCCAGAAGGTGACAAAGGTTGTTTTCTGAAGGCTTACAGGAGTCTAAGGCAGGACAGGAATTTGTAACTCCAAGTCCTGACTATGCACCCATCACCTGAGTAACCTTGGGCAAGTCACAAGCTCTCTGAACTCTATTACCTTGTCTGTAAAAGAAATTGTCATTATGATGCCCACCTCCCCATAACACGGATGTGAGGGCTGGAGGAAAGTATGATATGGAGAGTGCTTATGCGATCCTCTAAAACACCTACAGAATTTAATTTAGAGGCAAAATCCAGGCCTTTTTTAAGGATTTTTTTTTAATCCAGTGCATAGCAAATTCATTGCATGCAGAAGCCTCATCAGCGCAGTTTTGGAATTCTATACTTTGAAAACATGACAACAGATGCTAATGTCTGGGGCTATATAAGTCACTTACCAGATGGTTCACAACACATCTTTCCTATTAGATTTATGCAATAAATCTTCATTCCCCTTGAAACATTGGCTTGAATGTGTCCATAACTTTATATCCCCCATTCGTATGTTTGCGTAGAACACATCTGGCTTCCTTAACATCGGGTTGTAATTAGGGTCAGGTATTCTTTTCCTTGACCTACATGGCAAAATTAATGCCAGGTTTCGTTGTGTGTGGGGAGGCTGGAGGTAGCAGAAGAAGAACTGGCGATCATGATGGTGACCCTAGATACACAGGGAAACTTTGGGGGGCTTGATGTTTTCCTTTTTGTCCTTCCTTTGATAGAAGTGCCATACCTCTCTTGCCCCAGCACCTCCTAGTTCTGCTCTGTGCCCAACTTCTCTTCAGTGTTAAAAGTGGAGGAAGCTGTGTGGCAATTCATGGGCAGAGGAATTGCAATGTACTTCTGTTAATGTCTTTGAAAAATGACTTTCATTGTTTTTGATGCTTACTAACTATAAGTGATTTCCTCAGATGAGGAGGTAAGTATGATATGAAGAATGCTTTGACAAGCAAAGTGCTTGTCTGTAGATTCCACAGGTTACCAGGCTTTGCACATTACTTTGAGGTTAAGCTAAATCTGTTTTCTGTAGTCTGTGTACATCTGGAAAGTGTCCTGCCCGAGTGATGAAATTATGAAATATGCTGAAAAAATTGAGAGTTTGTTTGGGAACTGGTTCACTCCACATAATTTTTACAAAGGTTTTCTTCGGTATCATTCATTCATACTCATTATATGAAGCATTTAATGAACAGAAAAGTAGAACCATTTGAACTTTGCTAGTTTAATTTATGTGACTTTTTCCCTTTCATGTTGGGTTTTGGAGATTTTCCCTGCGGCTGATAGCAGAACAGCTTGATTTCTATTAATATATATATATATAATCTTTAGATTCAATTGTTTTACAGTAGAAAGAAGGCAATGATTATTTTGTGTGTGTTCAATAATAGTGGGTCAGCAATGCTTTTATCTTTGCAAAATAGTTTGTCATTTGTTGAATGCTTTTACTATAAAGGGGAATATGTTTTGAGAATCCCAATTTTCTCTTGTTTATGGATTCATACCTCATATTTCTTGACAATATACTTTCCCACAGTATTTAGTGTTTTAGTGTCGTAGGACTGTAAATCAGTATGTCCAGTAGCTCCTAAATAAAACCAAAGGGAGAGAATAAATTATCTTAGTGTTACAAATGTAAATACTAAAGTCAGCAGGATTTACTTGGTTAAAGTGGCACAACACATTAATACACCTGTTAGAAAATTATGAATGCAGTTTTGGAATTACATTTAGATTTAGCTAATAGAAACTTGCTTAGTAGAAGTTTTTAGGTGGCAACCTTAATGGTTATATCCAGTCTTTCTAGCTCTCAGAGCTTTATGTTTCTGAAAATAAAACAAATGCAGGATAAAATTATCTATGTGTTTCGTTGTGGCTCTCATGCATCGACCTGCCATGTGTTACTGAGTGCTCCTCAAGTATTTAAGGTACATTGTAATAGTTTATCCTTTTAAGGTAGTTTAATTTAATTTACAATATTTGTTACTAAATACACATTTTATTGATACAGAGTAATTTCAGATTAATAATTATCTGTATAGGTTACAAATTCAGAATACACCACACCCTAATGAATAATCTTTACTTTGATTTCATTGGTGGCACAAGACATTTTGCCAGTTTAACTGTGATGCAAGTACACGTGGGCCTTATTTGGAAAATGGTATAGGGAAATGGGGATGAGTTTAGAGAGAGGAAGACTGCTGCTAAATTTCCTACTTTGGAAGGAGGACGGCTTTGGGATTCAGATAATTATGGAGGATAACTATTTTATTGATCTGAAAATTCCATGACAGTGCTTCCATTAACTCTCTGGGATATTGTCAGTAAAGGAGTAGAAAAAGAAGGGAAATGAAGCAGCAAAATAGACATCCGATCGTCACTCTGCTGTGCTTGGATTAATGCAGCTTCGTAGCAGCTGGTATCTTTTTTAAACAGCCTTTTTTTTTTTTTTTTTTTTTCTGGTGGCCTTTTTTTCCCCTCCAGAGTAAGCCAACCAGATTTTCACTTTATAAAACTGGGACAACCTAGCAGGGGATGAGAATTTCCATGAACCATCTTCTGGAGATAATAATATCAGTAATCAGCGACTGTCATGGCAATTGCAGAGAGAGATGAATTGCGGTGGACAGGAAGTCAACACTGTTTTGTTTGTTTGCTCTTTGGAGAGTTCAGGTCTCCATAACCATTTACAAAAAAGTTGAGCTTGAGTGTAACCCCCTGTAAACTCTTGAACTCCAAGTTATTTAGAGACAAAGACAGATGGCAAAGCAGATTTACTAAAGAATTACATAAAAGGACTATATTTCAGTGGCTATATGTTTACCTATTTGCCTTTAGAGCTAAGCTATTTGTGTGTGCTAAAGCCACATTGTTGGTTAAAATCCAGTTTCTCTCATCTCACATGTAGTTTTTGGCCTTTATACTCACCTGGCATTTTTGTGGGTACATCTTCATAGTTGTAATTTAATCGTTTCTTTATTCAGAAATGTATTCTCTGGGCTCAGAGGTTAGGGCCCTGGCCACATACACCAGGGCTGGTGGGTTTGAACCCAGCCTGGGCCTGCTAAACAAAAATGACAACTACAAGAAATACCCAGGTGTTGTGGTGGGCACCTGTAGTCCCAGCTACTTGGGAGGCGGAGGCAAGAGAATCACTTAAGCCCAGGAGTTTGAGGTTGCTGTGAGCTGTGATGCCCTGGCACTCTAATGAGGGTGACATAGTGAGACTCTGTCTCAGGAAAAGAAAAAAAAATTGAAGCCAAAAAAAAAAAAAAAGAAAAAGAAATATTCTGTGGCTTATTTTGTCTCAGATTCTATGCTATTCTGGGAAATATAAAGCAAATCTAAAATGTACATGGAAGAATAAAGATCTCTTAGCACTTTATCCATACTTTTATAAAGTTATAATTTAATAATTTGTTTCTTCAACAACCTGTATTGAACATTTTGAAAGGATAAAAGGCCAATGGTACAGAATAGAAGCACAGAGACATTTAAAATCAATGGGAGAAGGACAGATTGTGTATTATGTAGCTTTTTGAAAATGCTTACTCCATGGGGAAAAATATAGCTGAGTCCTTTCTTAATACCTCTTATGAAGATAATCTCCAGAAGGAAAAACTATAAAAGTATAAAAATAGTAGAAGAAAATGCAGGAGAATATTTTCATGACATGGAAGGAAAAGGAGTTTTTAAACCTCAAGAGCATAAATTAAGCCAAAAACATTGATTTACTTATTTACACAAAATTTATAAAGATTCATGTTTAACAAAACACATAATGAACAAAATTAATATTAGTTACTAGAACAAAATAAGTTATTTATAGAGTCTAATATTTAAGAGGGCTTAGTATGCATATGTAAGCTATAGAAAGAATTCCTACAAATTAACAAGAAAAAGGTAAAGATAGTAATCTAAAATGAAAATGTAGGCAAAGGATATGTTCAGGCAATTTGTAGAGGAGGTAACCCAAAGAACTAGCAGTGTTCAAACTCATTAGGAGAAATGCAAATTCCAATAACATGAATTAGGCAAAAATTACAAATTGGCATTACATAATGCAATATAGGCAGAAAAGTGGAAATTTGAATCTTGCCACATATGATATGAAACTATAGTATAGCCAGGATGCGTATACTGCGTGAACCAGTAGTTTAACTTCTGGGAAGCCTCCCAATGAACTTCTCATACTGTCCGTAAGGATGTATATGCAATGGTGTTTCTTACCATATTATTTGTGGAGGAAAAGAGTGGGAATATCCCTCATTGGAAGAATGGACTGATAAAACTTGATGGGTGTACACTTGGAGTACTGCACAGTAGTTAGAAGTAGTGATCTAGATGTGTGCATAGCAATGTGAATGGCCCTGTATAACACAGTGCTGAATGAAAAAAAATGAGGAAACAGAATGGATTCTATAGCATGATACCTTTATGACACCCTTTACTTGCATTAAAAATAGACACATAGGCTCGGCACTCGTAGCTCAGCAGTTAGGGCTCCAGCCACATATGCCTGGGCTAGAGGGTTCAAACCCAGCCTGGGCCTGCCAAACAACAATGACAACTACAACAAAAAATAGCCGGGCATTGTGGCAGGCGCCTGTAGTCCCAGCTACTTGGGAGGCTGAGGCAAGAGAATCACTTAAGCCCAAGAGTTTGAGGTTGCCGTGAGCTGTGATGCCACGACACTCTACCATAGTGAAACTGTCTCCAAAGAAACAAAACAAAACAAAAAAAAAACACATTTCAAATAGCAATGAATATTTTGCAAGAACACTTAGCATATATGAGTGAGAATCTTTGCAGTTTCGTGGTGCATAGGGGTATTAGAACAAACATAAAACATGAGACAAGTTTGAACAGATCAACAATGATGATAGATGGTGGTTCCATGGTGATCTCCCATAAGGAGCTGCTAGTATAGTGAACGGGGCAGATGGATAAATAATTATTATGAAACTCAGTAAGTACAGTTATAAGGGTATGAAGAGAGCATTAACAGTATTACTTTTCTACTAGATTAAGGTTTCCACGGAATTGTTGTTTATTTTACTTTTGTCCTCTTCAATGCTTCATAGATGAAATACACACACAGAATTAGTGGAGAGGTCCTCGAAGGGGATATTAACATTACTTAGGAAGGCTTGAAAAGTGCTTTCCTTTGTCTTTAGTGCTGTAGACTTGTTTTTGTTCAGTATGACTCTATTACAATGTATAGACATACTGTTTCCTGTTGAACATTTAACTTGACTGCAGGTAGCTCAGTGGACTGCGGCATTATAACATGGTGCCCGTTAAATCTGCTTGTGATCAGTTATCTCCTGATATCCAGCGGGTTTTATGGCTTCCATATTTCCCATGATAACCTTCTCACAATTTCCAAAACCATATGGTACAAGTGCACAAATGCCTGAACACAGAACAATCACCCATAAAAACAACAACAATGAACAAAAATAAGGGATGACAGAGGTGATGCCATCATTTTAAAAAATAAATTAAAAAATATGTTCCTTCTACCTCCCTGGAAATATATATTTCTAGATACATGTACAGTGATCAAATTGTTTTTAATATTGGTGATTACAGTGGGATTTCCTAACATTATAATGGTCTTGTAGGGGAGTCCTGTTTTGGAAGGTAGGCCCTTCAGAGACTTTTGAAACATTTCCCAGTTAGCCCATGTATTTCCCACAGAACGTGGGTTGGTAATAAAAAGGTGGCTCATGACATTGTATATTTGGTTACTTACTATTTAAATTTTTTCAAAAAATTTTAGTGGGGACTATATTTTCAGAAGATCTCTTCAAATCACTTAATTATTGGTGACAAAAATATCTTGACAGAAATTAAATACCTATGTGGGGTAATCCAAGATTTTATGGGTCCAGGGAATGTATACCTTTATTTTATTTTCACATTTTAAAGCTTACGTTATTTATTCTGTTTCTTTAGCTTTATCCATTTAGAAGGGCATCTTCCCATGATTACATTGGTCATAAGACTGAAGGCCCAGGTTTAAGAAAAGCCATGGAGCATTGTAATTATGATTTTTCATTTTTTGCCTGATATCCATTCTAAATGATGGCATTTCTCTCTAAAAATGGCTATTTGTGCATCAAAAATGCCTTGTAGAATTAGAGTGGCTCATATTTGCTTGTTCAAGTAGAGATTGATAAAACCACTGCAGAAAACTGATAATATTACTAATGTTGAGCATGGGTATAGCCTACAATCCAAAAATTCTACTTCTAGGTACATATCCAATAGAAATTATGTGCACCAAAAGATACAAACAAAATATCTTTATGATATTATTTATAACAAAACAAACTGGAAAAACCCAATTTTTTCATCAACATGAGAATGAATAAAAAAATAAGCATAAATAAGTATAGTATTCATTCAAAGGGATATTATATGGCAATGATAATAAATCACTGTGCTATGTACAAGAAAGGTACATCCCATAAATAAAACATCAGAGAGTAGAAGCTAAATATATACCATTTTGTATGGTGTGGTTCTATTTATATAAAGTTCAAAAGCAGATCAGAGTAATATGAAATATTGGAAGTCATCATAATGGTTACCTTTGGGGAAGAAAGTGGAGTGATTTAGGGAGGTCTGAGGGGTGTCTACAGTGCTGATGGTTATACGTGGGTCGGGTGGTAGATAAAAAGTGTGCGATAATTAGTCAAGTTGTATATGTATGATCTATCCACTTTTCTATATGATGTTTAATTTTTGAACATTTATTTAAATGTAAAAGGTAGAAGCCAAACTCTATATCATTCAGGATTGTATCCCTAAGTGGCAAAACTTAAAGGGATAGGAGAGAATGGTTGCCTCATGTTGAGTTACTTACAGCTTCCATGTGGAAGGAATGGGGCTAAGTGGGGAAGGGCAGGCGAATGAAGGGTTTTAAGGGACTGGTTTGCATGTGACAGTTTTCACCTTAGGTGAAGGTATGCTGGTATTCATTATATTATTCTTTAAATTTTATACATATGTTTATTTCATATTTGTGTGTAATGATACATTCAATTTACAACTTATTTTGTTTTACCTGAGTTTTGGTTTTGCATGGAGTGAAATAAGCCTAATCTACTCTGTGGTTCCTACTGAATTCAGCTATAAAACTTGGGTAGAATGCATGAAGCCACTCTGTGCATTCTGAACGGGAAACAGCAGGAGATCTGGTGGTGAGTTTGCCATTGCTTCTTTCTGGTGGTGTCTAACTTGACCTTGTGGTAATCAAAACCCCAAATTGAGCACCAGAGAGCTCTGGGAGAAAGCCTCTGGTTTGGCTTGAGGAATAATAAAGGCAGAGAGATGTTTCTTTTCTTTTTCTGTCTGTCATTTTTTCTTTATATCCTTGCACTCAGATCCATAGCAGTGTTAATAATGATGGTAACAGACACCTGTAGGGCACACACATCTGAAGAACAGGAGCCTTCTTCTCACATCGGTGGAACTGTGGTCCCAAGAGAGTGAAGCTCATTCACGTTCCTTTTTTTCTTTTTCTCTATTTCGCAGTGTGTGGCTGCATCAGATAACTAAAGCCCAACATTTTTGAGTGGAGGGCTGATAAAGGAGAGCCCAGAGAAAACATAGTAGGCTAAGAGCTTGGGAAAGGGACAACATAAAGATATTGTGAACTCCTGATTCACCTTGGAGTGAAGATCTGATCCTAAGTTAGCCTGTCAAAAATTTTTGGAATTTAGCTATGTGTGTTAATAACAGAGTCACCCCTGCTTATGTCCATACTGTCTCCTGGTTACATGCACACAGGAAAAATCTGAATCACACAGTACAAGCTTTGAAATTTGATCTGTCAAACTTTAACCTACAGAAGGCAAGTTGGAACTTGTGCACTGAAATTCACAAATTTGATTTCTTGCTAAGACAAAAATATCACCTACTCCACAAGAGATATGGTCTTAAAAGATATTAAAAATGTCCAAGGTATCATCCAAAATTACTTGACATATGAAGAAACAGGACAATCTCAACCTACATGAAGATCAACAGACAACTGATGCTGAGAAGAGACAGATGTGCACAAAAACATTAGAGAAACTGTTATAAAAAATGCTCCAACAAGCAATCACAAACACTATTTAGACAAAGTTTAAATAGAAAGTCTCGGAAAAGAAATGGGAAATATAATAAAGATATTTTAGAACTGAAGAATATAGAAACCCATAGTAAAAATCTTTCTGGATCAGCTCAATAGCAGAATGGAAATGAAAGAAGAAACTTTAAAATATATCAATAGAAATTACCCAGTCTGATAAACAGAGAGAAAAAAGATTGGGGGAAAAATAAACAGAGTCTAAACGATTTGTGGATAACCGAATAAAAGTATATTTGTGTCTTAGGAGTTCTAGAAGGGGATGAGAAGGATTATGGTGCTGAAACACCCGTGAAGAAAGGGTGGGCAAAAACTTGCTGCACTAGTGAAAGGAAAATAACTCATAGTTTCAAAAAGTTCAGTGAAAACCAAACAGTATAAACCCAAATACATCCATGATCAAATATGTTACAATCAAAGTGCTACAAAATTAAAAAAAAATCTTGAAAGAAACCAGAGGTAAATTATGCATTTCCGATAGAGGAACAATACTTTAAATGAGTATAGATTTCCCACCAAAAACCATAGAGGGCGGAAGGAAGTGACAATATTTTAAGGTGTTGAAAAGAACTGCCAAGCCAGAATTCTATATTCAGCGAAAATACCGCTGAGAAGCCAAGGTGAGCTAAAGACATCCTCAGATGGAAGAGAACTAAAAGAATCTTTTGCCAGAAAACCAGCTCCACAAAATATCCTAAAGGAAATTTTTCAGGTAGAAGGAAAGTAATGTCAGCAGGAAACCTGGGAGAAGAATAAAGGAAGAGCAAAAGAATTAGCAAATATTTGGGTGCACAGAATAGACTGTTCTTCTCTTCTTGAGTTCTTTACAATATGTTTGATAATTGAAAGCAAAAATTTTAACATTGATTGATGGCATTTTCAGTGTATAGAGATGTAAGAAGTAAGGTAGCTCTACTATAAAGAGGAAAAGATCAAGGAAGCTGTATGATGACAAGCTTTCCATGAAATGAGAGTGGGGTCCATTCACCAAGAAGATGCAAGGATTTGAAATGTGTGTGCAGTCACATTACACGCAGCAGAAACTAACAGAACTGAGAGTAGAAATAGACAGATCACTGTTACAGTCAGAGATTTCAACACTCCTCCCCCGTGAGAGGCAAAACTAATAGACAGAGAATCATCAAGATCATAGAAGAACTGAACAACACGATCGATCAGCCAGTGGGGTTTGATTGATATTTTTGGAGCACTCTCCCACATAACAGCAGAGTCCAGATGCTTTTCAATGAGCAAGACATGTTCACCCAGATAGAGCACATCCTGGAGCACAAAACCAATTTAAAAAATGTAAACGTAAGTTGAAATAATATAAAGTATGTCCTGTGACTACAGAACATTTATATAGAACTTAATAATAGAAATATAATGGGAAAATATCAACCTTGAATTCTTAAATAATCCATGGTCAAAGCTGAAGTCTCGCAAAGAATTAGAAAATACGTTGAAATGAATGAAAATGAAAATACATATGTTAAAACATGTCTGATACAGTTACAGCAGTCCTTACAGGGAAATTTATAGCATCAACAAAACTTTGTTCCTATCTTAATAAACTAGAAAAAGACGAACAAAATGAAGCCAAAGAAATGATATAAAAATAAAGATGTAGCAGAAATTAATAAAAAATAAAAATGAAGATGTAGCAGAAATTAATAAAATTTTAAAACAAAAAAATATAGAGAAAATAGAAAACAGCTCAGTTTTTAAAGAAATTGATAAAATTGGTAAATTTCTAGCAAGACTGACAAAGAAAAAATGAAAATACACAAATTGTGAATGTCAGTAATAAATAGGAGCTATTATTACAGACCCTACAACCCTTAAAAGGGTTCATCTAAATGAATCCTGTTCATCACAAACAATTTGATGAATAGGATTTGACAATTTGGATGAAACGGACATATTCCTTGAAAACCATTTACTAAAAGGTAAAACAGATTACCTAACACCTGTTAAAGGATTGAATTTTTTTTTTTTTTTTGAGACAGAGTTTCCCTATGGCACCCTCAGTAGAGTGCTATAGTGTCACAGCTCACAGCAACCTCAGTAGAGTGCTATAGTGTCACAGCTCACAGCAACCCGTAACTCTTGGGCGTAAGTGATTTTCTTGCCTTAACCTCCCTAGTAGCTGGGACTACAGGCACCGGCCACAATGCCTGGCTATTTTTTGGTTGCAATTTTCATTGTTGTTTAGCAGGCCCAGGCTAGGTTCAAAAGCCTCAGTGTATGTGGCTGGTGCACGTAACCAGCCGGCCGAGCCAGGGTTGAATTCTTGTTAAAAATCATTCTACAAAAGAAAAAATCCAGGCCCAGGTAGTTTCACTTGTGTATTCCACCACACAATTGAAGAAGAAACAATGCTAGTTCTATACAATCTCATTTAGGAAATAGGTGAAGATGGTATATTTCTCAACTCATTTTATGAGCCCAGAATAATAAACCTGGTGTCCAAAGACTAACTCTAACACTAAAACCAAAGACAGGAAAAAAAGAGAGAGAACTAGAAACCAATATTCTTTATGACCATATATGCAAAATTTTTTAGTAAAATGTTAGCAAATGAAATCTCAGAAGATACAGAAAGAATAACACATGATCACAAAGTGGGATTTAGTCTGGGATTGTGAACACAAATCAGTTAATGTGACTCAATGTACTAAATTCAAAGGAAAGAAACCCACAGGGTTCATATCGATCAAAGTAGAAAAACTGACAAAGTGTAAAATCTACCCATGATAAAAATTCTCTGCAAAGTGTGATTAGAAGGAAATTTCTTCTATAGCTAATACAGTTAATGATGAAAGATTAAATGCTTTTTCTGAGAAGATCAAAAACAAAACAAGGATGGCCCATCTGCGAAACTTCTATCATACATTATCCTGGAAGTTCTAACCAGTGAATTACATTAAGAAACAAGAAAAGCCAGATAGATTAGAAATAAAGAAATAAAACTATTTCTTCATGCAAACAACATTATTATCTATGTAGAAAATCCTAAGAAAATTACCAGAAATCTCCTAGAGATAATCAGTGAATTTAGCAACTTTGTAGGAGACAAGGGCAACATATAAAAATCATTGCATTTCTGTGTGGTAGGAATATACCATTGGAAATTGGAAACTGAACTTCATTTTTTAATACATTTTATTTTATTTAAATTTATTTATTTATTTTTTGAGACAGAGAGTCTCAAGCTGTCACCCCATGGAGGGCCATGGTATCATAGCTCACAGTAACCTCCAACTCTTGGGCTAAAATGATCCTCTTACCTCCGTTCTTTTCCTATGTTTTTAGTAGAGACGGGGGTCTCACTTTTTGTTCAGGCTGGTCTCAAACCCACGAGCTCAAGCTATCCACCCACCTCGGCCTCTCAGAGTGCTAGGATTATACCTGTGAGCCACCGCACCTGGCCTGGAAACTGAACTTTAACTGTTTACAATAGCTTTGAAAGTAAAATATACAGAGGTATAAATTTAACAAAATAGTTACAGGATCTGTATAGTGAAAACTACGAATACCGATGTAACAAATCATGGAAGACCTAAATAAATTGAATGATACACCACATTCATGAATCAGAAGACTCAACACAGTAAAGATACCAGCACTTCCCATTTGAAAAATAGGTGTTTGAAACTTAAATAAAATTCCCAGCAGGGTGTTTTTGTAGACACAGACAAGCTGATTCTGAAGTTATTATGGCAAGCAAAAGAACTAGCATAGCAAAAATGATTTTGAAAAAGATTAATAAACTTAGAAAAATCACACTTCCTGAATTTAAGAAATTACTATATGTGGTATTAGCAAAGAAATGGACAATTATTAATTGATCACAAGGAGAATACCCCGAAACACACACACACACACACACACACACACACACACACACACACGGAACCAGTTGTTTTTTGATAATGGCAACAAAAAACAATTTGTTCCTTTCAGCAAATAGTGTTGGAACAACTGAATATCAGTGTGCAAAAATAAATAAATAAATAAACAAACAAACCTTGACCTTAAACCTCCCACCTTATATAAAAATTAACTTAAAATTCAAAATTGATATCACTCTACCCAGGGTGACAATGTGAGGCTGTGTTTCCAAAAAAAAAAAAAAAATTCAAAATTTTTTTTTGCAAAAAACTATAAGTTTTCAAAGAACTATAAGTAAAACACAAAACCATACAATTTTTAAAACAAAATATAGGAAGAAAATTACGATCTGAGGGTTGGACAAAGTTTTTAGATATAATACCAAAAATATAATTTATAAATGAAAACATTAATCAACTGATCTTTATCAAAATTTAAAACTTGGATCTCCCACTGTTAAGAAAATGAAAAGGCAAGTCCCTTACAGGGAGAATTATTTGCCAAACATATCCCTGACAAAGCTCTTATCTGATGAGTAAATAAAGAACTCTAAAAACAGAGTAGTGAGGAAAAAACCAACCTAATTTAAAAATGGACAAATGACTTGAACAGACTCTTCAGCAAATAGAATATATGTAATGCATATAAACACATTAAAAGACGTTCAACATTATTAATTACTAGGAAAGTTTGTATTTGTATTGCATGTTCATCTACTAGAACGGTTACTTTTTTTTTTTTTGAGACGGAGTCTCATTTTTTCGCCCTGGACGGCTAGAGGAAGATTTTTCGGGGATCTGAATTGTTCCATATCCATTTCTTGTGCTAATTATATTAATCTCCTTGTGTGTTAAAATTCATAGGAGGTACACCAAAACAAAAGTTGATTTTGACATATTGTAATTTAGAAAATAAAGGTAAAGACTGGGCATGGTGGCTCACACCTATAATCCTAGCACTCTGGGAGGGTGAGGTGGGTGGATTGCTTGAGCTCAAGTTCAAGATCAGCCTGAGCAAGAGAGAGACCCCATCTCAAAAATTACCGGATGTTGTAGTGGGCGCCTATAGTCCCAGATACTTGGGAGGCTGGGGCAAGAGGATCACTTGAGCCCAGGAGTTTGAGGTTGCTGTGAGCTATGATGCCACGGCACTCTCTCCAGGGTGACAAAGTGAGACTCTGTTTCACAAAAAAGAAAGAAAAAGAAAAGAAAAGAAAAGAAAATTAAAATATAATAAATAAAATAAATATCTTAAATGAATATAATTGGAATTGGGCTTACAAAGCATTCTGATAGAAGTAACTTTCTTTTCCTTAAAAACTTAGGAATGATTTGTTTAGCTACTTTTTTGTAGTGAATTATTGCTTTTAAATTAGCAGGGAGCCATAAAGCTATTTTTTTATTGTTTGATTTTGAGACAGAGTCTCACTTTGTCACCCTTAGTAGAATGCCATGGTGTCACAGCTCAAAGCAACCTCAAACTCTTAGGTTTAAGTGATTCTCTTGCCTGACTGTTGTTATTCCTAACAATTCTTTGATGAAGGTATTATCTTCACTTTATTAACTAAGACACAGACAAGCTAAGTATTTTATTTGTTTATTTTTTTTTTTTTTTGAGACCCAGTCTTAGTTGGCATGGGGTTGAGTCCCATGGTGTCACAGATCATAGCAACCTCAGATTCTTGGGCTCAAGTGATTCTCTTGCCTCAGCCTCTGCAGTAGTTGGGACTTACAGGTGCCTGCCATGATGCCCGGCTATTTTTTAGAGATGGGGTCTGGCTCTGGCTCTGGCTATTCTCAAAATCTCTGAGCTCGGGCAGTCCCCACCTCGGCCTCCCAAGTGCTGGGAGTACAGGTGTGAGCCACCGTGCCTGGCCCATAAAGCTATTTTAAGTAAATATCCCCTGTGCAAATTTGTTTTGCTATTCATTTATTTAGAGAAACCTTTCTTCGTAGATACGTGAAGACCAACTTCAGCCTCAGCTATAAAAATTATTGCCTACTTAAGAATAAATTTGAGTTAAGTTTCTGATTATCTCAGAGAATTTAGCTGTGTGTAACAATGAAAGGTTAGAACATATTATTAAAGGTAAAGGAAAGTTCTTTTGACAGTGTGACACACAGTCTTTACAAGGAGTTGACAAGTGCTGTTGTCCTGTGCCTCGGTTTCTCCACACACAGGACGTAAGGCAGCTGGCACGTTTCCCGAGACCATACGGGCATGCGTATGGCACACATATTGAAGCACCAATATCGCAAGGTTTCATCATTTTATTCCTTAAAACCAAATATATCGTTTCCTCATTTCACAGTTTGAACACTCATGAAGAAAATGACAGAAATGTGTAATTAGAGAAATTTAAAATAAAGTTAGAGAAATGTCTGTCACAGAAGAGAGAGAGGAGAGCTTACTTTATACTCTGTTTTTAAGCTTGAAAATGCACATCAAACAGTAGAAGGAAATTGAATCACAGATGTCATAGTTTGAGGACTATAAAAAAGAAAGCCACATAGAAGAAAAATCTACAGACAAATCTTAAGCTCCTTTGAAAGATAAAGATATAATGAGAGGGCGGCACCTGTGGCTCAAAGGAGCAGAGTGCTGTCCCCATATACCGGAGGTGGTGGGTTCAAACCCAGCCCTGGCCAAAAACTGCAAAAAAAACCCCAAAACAAACAAACAAAAAGATATCATGAGATACAGATATGTCTACTCCACTGGAGATCTAGAACATAAGATTTTAATGGATTGTACTGGGAAAACTTAAAATAGACCTAAGGTAGAAACTAATATGCATACTTGTTGCTTTTCTCTAAAAAAAAATATATGATTTGGTATTGATAAAGAATAGATACTTAAATAACAGTAAAAGCATTTTTTTTTGAGACAGAGTCTCAAGTTGTCGCTTTGTGTAGAGTGCTGTGGTGTCATAGTTCACAGCAACCTCCAACTCTTGAGCTCAAGCAATCCACCCGCCTCCCAGAGTGCCAGGATTATAGGTGTGAGCCACTGTGCCTGGCCAAAAGCATTCTTTAAAACATCATTGTATTGCTATCTTAGTTCTACATAAAGACAGTATGCATGCATGTATTGTATATGTACACTTCAACTATGGCCACTTACTGAACTTTCTAATAAAACATGTACATGTATCTACAGAGCTTGAATGGAGCATACTTTAATAATATGTTTATTCTGTGATAGCATGTCTTATAATATTACCTTTTATAAAAGTGGTAGAAATGATGGTCACTGCTCTTAAACAGCATGTTCACAATATTTGCTTTTACTGAGCAAGAACTAGTGGTAACAGAATTTCTGTGTTAACATCATTTTCTAGAGGCCGGGTGTGGTGGCTCATGCCTCTAATTCTAGCATTCTGGGAGGCCCAGGTGGGTGGATCGCCTGAGCTCACGGGTTCAAGACCAGCCTGAGCAAGAGCAAGACCCCCCCATCTCTAAAAATAGCTGGTCGTTGTGGTGGGCACCTGTAGTCCCAGCTATTGGGGAAGCTGAAGCAAGAGAATTGCTTGAGCCCAAGAGTTTGTGGTTGCTGTGAGCTATGATGCCTAAGAGTACTCTACTGAGGGTGATAAAGTGAGACTCTGTCTCAAAAAAACAGATAAACAAAAAAAATAACAAAACAAAGATATCAATATCTGGGCAGCTTATTTCAAGAATAGTTTATAATGATGTGTTCTAAAGATAAACTGAAGACTGTGCCAAATGCTGTGCCTTCTTTTGGGTGGCCTTTCCTTAAACACCCTTGCTTCTAACACCATAAAGCATTAAAACTCCAGAAACTTCTACAACATAAGAAAAAAGTATGTTATATTAGGTATGGATATACAAGATGCTATTATCATCCATTGTGGGAACTTAGCACGTAAAGAGTGGAAAGAAAACCTTAGCTCTGATGTTTCAAAAGGAATGCCGCTGTAAGAAAATTTCTAATGTTGTTGGAGAAATTCAACACTTTCCTTTTAACACTATCTGTCAAGTAATAAGAGTAAAATGTTGAAAATTAAACATTCTTTTGGATTATATGATTTTTTACTTTTCATTTTGATATAGCTTTTACTCTGTCACCTGGGCTAGAGTACAATAGTATTATAACTCACTGCATCCTTATACTCCTAGGCCCAAGCAATTCTCCTGCCTCAGCCTCCTTATCTGGGACTATAAGTACACACCACCACTCCTGGCTAATCTTTCTTTTCTTTCTTTTTCTTTTTTTTTTGGAGACACAGTCTCACTTTTGCCCTTGGTAGAGTGCAGTGATGTCAAAGCTCACAGCAACCGCAAACTTCCAGGCTCAGATGATCCTCTTGCTTCAGCCTCCTGAGTAGCCTGGACTACAGATGCCCAGCCTGGCTAGTTTTGGACATGAGGTCTCGCTCTTGCTCAGGCTGGTCTTTAACTCCTGGGCTCAGGAAATCCACCTGGCTTTGCCTTCCAGAGTGCTGGGATTACAGGTGTGTGCCACTGCGTCTGGCCTCATTTTTCTGTTTTTCATAGAGACATTCGCATGCTGATCTCAAACTCCCAAGCTCCAACAGTCCTGAAGTGCAAGGATCACAAGCATGAACCACCATGTTCAGCCCTGAATTATTGTGCATTAGAATTTTGTATTGTTCCAACAGCTAAAGCTGTTTGCCTTTTAAGTTGACCATTTTATTCTCCATTTAATTGTAATGTGAAGTTTTCAAAGACAAAAATGAACAAAGGCCAGCAGTCCTATTTGTGCTGTTCAGCCAGGTAGGAAGTTTAGCCTACCTTGTAAATGTGTTTCTGAAACCCTTAAGGTAAGACTTACAAAAAAAAAAATTGGACAATTGTCAAGGATGGTTGATTTTTAAGGCTTAACAACCTGAGCAGTGTTCATTTAAAATAACATATGAGTCTCAATCAAAATGATCTAAGCTGAGCAAACGGCCACTTTGTCCTTCCTTTCCAAAGAAGTTCTCAGGTGCTACAGATCTGAGAGTGAAATTTCTTTGGCTAGTGTGCTTTTATTTATAATTTTTTCAGTGTAGCTTTAAAAAAAATTTAAGCCTATCAGAAACCTTGTAAGAAATGCTCCTGGTCAGAGAATTCAACTTTTTTCTGCCCTCATTCATCAAAATACAGATCGACTGAGAAAGAGTATAAGGTGAAAGTATTGTTTTTGTTTGGGAATCGTATTTTTCTTTCAGAGGAATCAAAACCTTTCCTTACAGGTCAGGTCCTGTTGTGCCCAGGGATGGAATTCGGCAGACTCTTTGAATGTGGCCCACAAGCCTCCTTGATGGTAGATGAGTCTGGATGCGGGAGCTTATTTTCTAGGTCAGCTGCTTGTTTGGTGGGCTGGCTCAGTGTGACCCTCCATTCCGAACACGCTGACCTTCCCGAAGCCCGCTGGGAGTTCTCCCAGGCGCTGGGCCGCCCGGCAGCATCTTCTTAGGTAGATGCCCCCACTGCTTCCTGCTTAAGTTGGTCCAGTTACCCTGCCTTGATGGTGGATTCCCTAAGTGTGAAATGCTGAGAGAAATACCTGCTTGTTCCTAACTCTGCTTTCTTGGCACACTTGTACCTCTGCTTGATATGAAAATTCTCAGGAAAGATTTTTTTTCCTGCATCATTTTTATTCATTTGCGTCCTTAAACCTTTGTTTTGGGCTGTGGTGGCAGCGCGACCATAAAGTCTAGGAGCATGAGAAAGTACAGTCACATCCTTAAATGTAACTGGAATCCAAGAGCAGACCTTTTAAAATGGGTCTCATCAGTGTTTTAAACGTGTTTCAAACAGCGCTGACCTCCTCATAGGTAATTCTGTTAACAGGACTGGGCCTGGTTTCCGTTTACTGACTCGTTGATTTAGGGACCCGCTGCCTTCCTAGGAAATTGTGATCAAAAGCTATAAAAGCAGACTATCAATATGTCAAATGCGTGAGTACGAATTGCGAGACTTGATTTGTCTTGTGATCCAATCTGGGTTAAAGATTGGTGCCACTTCAAAGTCCTGTCCTTAGAGAAGTTGTTAACACCCCCCAGATAGCCTGTGTGCACAGGTATGTGTGTGTATGTTGTGTATTTGTAATTTCATCCCATGTTCTTCCTTTCCAGTTTTATGATTATAGATTTTGTGACCCCTGAACCCTTCCTTCTCTATAGTTTCTCTATAACTCAGAGGGTTGGAAAAACTGGGATGTCCCAAATGGGATTTCATTAAATGTAAGAGAAATAAATTATTTCCTTAAAAAGTCGAGAGCAATGGGATGAGTATGATAAAATGGCTTAGGAGAAAACACTCACTAGTAGGGCTTTGGAAGTGTGAGGTGGAGGCATGCAGTCCAGACCAGGTGAGCAAAGAAGCTGTTCCCTGTTCAGCAAGGTGAACATGACGTGTGCTGGAGAAAGGTCCAAGAAGAGGTGAGATCTCAACTCAGTTTTAAAGGACAGAATGGAATTTGCCGGGTGACCGCGAGCCCGAAGAACAAAAGGCGTTGCACTGCGCTCAAAGGGAGCAGCAAAGAACAAAGAGCAAGAGATAGTGACTATTTTGTATTTATCTTTAACTTATAATTGTAACTGTTTTTTAAAGGGATATAATAGAAGAATAGTTGAAATATGGCAGAAGTTAGACTATACACTCCCTGATTTTTACCTTGCCCCCCGGTTTGATTTGTACCTGCTCTTTGAGAGGATGGTGGTTGCTGTCCCTAAGCTGGTGAATTCTGCAACTATGGGTAGTGTGAGGTCTGCTTGAAAAGTGTGGAGTTTTCTGTAGGGACAGAGTATCAGTAACAGTTTGTGGGGAAGAAATTCTTACAATAAGATTTTATTCATTTGAATTTTGTTTAGTTTCATTGTCAACTTAAGGGGGAAAAATAACAGCTTTTTAAAAAATATATTGTTATTTCCTCCTTGTCTCAATTTGTCCTTGATGCTGTGTTGTTCTGTTCTCTTAGGTATCAGTGGTTCTAAAAGTGTGGTCCTGGGATCAGAGTCCTTATCATTAACTGAGAACTTATTAGAAATGCAAATCCTTGAGCCCCCATCCCAGACACACTGAATCAGAAACTCTGGGCCTCAGGCCCAACAATCTGTGTTTTAACACTTCCTCCAGGGGATTCCGATGCCTGTGAAAGTTTGAGAAACATCGGTCTGTACCGTGCGTGTTTTCTGTATGAGACACTTTATGTCTACTTTTTATTCAATAAAGTTAATTTTCTATGTCTGATTTGTTTCCATAATTAACTTTTAAATTCTTCATGAATAATGATCCTATGTTTGTTTTTAACAGCTGTATTGAGCTGCATATTGAAACCATACAATTTGATCAGTTTTGAGGTACACGGACACTCATGAAATCAACACTATAATCAAGGTAATGAATAGGTATCTCACCCCAAAAGGTATCTTGAGCCTCTTTCTGACTCTGCATTTTGATCCCTCAGTGATCCCAGCTCCCCATCCCAGGGCAACAGCTTATCTGCTCTCTGTCTCTGTAGATATGTTTTCATTTTCTAGAGTTTTGTGTAAGAGGAATCATTTATTATATGCTCATTTGTGATCTGGTTTACCTTAATCAGCATAATTACTTGTTGCGCGGATCAGTAGTTAGTTCCTTTCTTCTCACTGAGTGCTATGTGCTTGTTTGGCTTTGCCACAGTATGTTTGTTCATGAACTTGGGTGTTGTTTCCAGTTTGGGCCATTGACAAGTGCAGCTTTAATGAACATTTGTGTACAAGTCTCAGGTAGACATAGACTTTCATTTCACTTTGATAAATTCTTAAGAGTGGAGCATATGTTAGATGCATGTTTAACTTTTAGAAAACTGTCACTGTTTTCCAAAGGAGTTGTATTGTTTTACATTCCAAGCAACAATGTATGAGAATTCCTTTTGCTCAAAATCCTTTGTGTCTGCAGGCTTTTTAATTGTGTTCATTCTTTTGTTAAATTTTTATTTTATTTTTTACTTTTTTGTTGTTGTTGGGGATTCATCGAGGGTATAAAGAACCAGGTTGCATTGGTTGGATTTGTTAGGTAAAGTCCCTCTTATAATTGTGGCCCACCCCAATTCTCACACACGGAGACCCCCACCTCCTCCCTCCTTCCCTCTCTCTGAGCTTCCGTTCTCCCACCACCCCTAACTCCTTCCCCCACCAGTCACTGTGTATAGGTCATTAATTCTCCTCATGTCAGAATTGAGTACATGGGATCCTTGCTTCTCCATTCTTGTGATGCTTTACTAAAAAGAATGTGTTCCACTTCCATCCAGGTTAATATAAAAGATCTAAATTCTCCATTTTTCTAAATGGCTGAATAGTATACCATGGTGTACATATACCACAGCTTGTTAATCCATTCCTGGGTTGGTGGGCATTTAGGCTGTTTTGGTGATTGTACATTTTGGCGATTATAAATTGAGCTGCAAAAAACAACCTATTACAACCTATCCTTATGATAAAAAGATTTTTTTCCTTCTGGGTAGATGCCCAGTAATGGGATTGCAGGATCAAATGGGAGGTCTAGCTTGAGTTCTTTGAGGATTCTCCATACTTCCTTCCAAAAAGGTTTTATTAGTTTGCAGTCCCACCAGCAGTGTAAAAGTGTTCCCTTCTCTCCACATCCACGCCAGCAACTGCAGTTTTGAGATTTTGTGATGTGGGCCATTCTCTCTGGGGTTAGATGATATCTCAGGGCAGTTTTGATTTGCATTTCTGTAATCATTAGGAATGATGAGCATTTTTTGGTATGTTTTTTAGCCATATGTCTATCTTCTTTAGAGAAGGTGCTATTCATCTCTCTCTCTTGCCATTGATATAATGGATTATTGGTTTTTTTATGTTAATTAATTTGAGTTCTCTGTAGATCCTACTTATCAAGCTTTTGTCTGATTCAAAAGATGCAAATATCCTTTCCCATCGTGCAGGGTGTCTATATGCTGTCTATCCTTTCCTATTGTGTAAGTTGTTGTCTCCTTAGCTGTACAGAGGCTTTTCAGTTTATTTAAATCCCATTTGTTTATTTTTGTTGTTGTTGCAATTGCCAATTAATTGCCAATGGAAGCCTTCTTCGTAAAGTCTTTCCCTAGGCCAATATCTCTAATAATGTTGAGCATCTTTTCATACACCCACTTGTCATTCATATATTTTCTTTGTTGAAGTATCTGTTCAAATCTTCTGCTCACTTTTTTATATTGGGTTTTTTGTTCTTTTATTGAGTTTTGATGGTTCTTTATATATTCTAGATACAAACCCTTCATTATATTTTCTGATTTGCAACATATTCTGCCAGTTAGCTGGTATTTTCATTCTATTAACAATGCCTTTTAAAAAACATAGGTTTAAACTTTTATGAAATCTAATTTATCAGTTTGATACTTTAGAGGTTGTGTTTTTGGTGTTGTACCTAAAATAAAACATTTTTACTAACTCAGGTCACAAGTAATTTTTTCTATGTATGTTTTCTTTGGGGAAACAGAAAATTGAGTCTTGCTTTTCTTTCAGACTAACAATCTCTAACTTTTATTGTTTTTTAATTTTGTTGCTTTTATCATTATTTTTTCTTTTTCTGAGATAGACTCTCACTGTTTTGCCTCAGGATAGAGTGCGGTGGTATCTGTCTAACACAGAGCAACCTCAGGCTCCTGGGTTTAAGGAATCCTCCTCAGCGTCAAGTCGCTATGACGAGAAGCATCTGCCAGGGGACTACAGGCACCTGTCTAAACACCTGGTTGATATTTCTTTTCTTTCTTGCTTCCTTCCTTAGTCTCTCCTTCCCACCCTTCCTCCCTTCCTTCTTCCCTTTCTTCTTTCTTTTTTTGTAGAGACATGGTTTTGCTCTTGCTCAGGCTGGTCTTGAATTCCTGAGCTCAAGGATGCTCCTGACCCAGCCTCCCAGAGTGCTAGGGTTACAGTCATGAGCTACCAAGTCTGCTTCCATTATTTTTAACATAATAATTGTATGTATTTAATGGGACACAGTGTATTATTTTGATACATGTACACAATGTGTACATTAGTATAATTAGCATGTCCATCACCTGAAACATTTACCATTTTTGTGTTGGGACTATTCAAATTTTGTGTTTCTAGCTCTTTGACAATATACAATAAATTATCATCAACTAAAATCAACTTATAATGCTATCAAACACTACCTTTTAATGGGAATATTTACACCACTTATATTTAATGTGATTTTTGATATGGTTAGGTTTAAATATAGCATCTTGATGTTTCTTTTCTGTTTATCTGACTTGTTCTTTGTTTCCTTTCTCTATTTCTTTTACCTTCCTTTAGATTAATTGAATAAGTTTTATGATTTAATTTTATCACCTTTGTTGTCTTGTTAGTAAAAACTCCTTGCTTTGTTGCTTTAGGATTTGCAGGGTACATCTTCTACTCAACGCAGTCTACAGTCACATGATATTATTCATTTACAGTTTGAGACTTATCATAGGATACTTTCTTATTTCCTCCCTTGACCTTTGCGCTATAGTCGTCACGTTTCCCTCTTACGTATATTGTGAACTCCACACTGCATTGTTATTACTGTTTTTTGTTTAAAAAGTAAAATGCCTTTTAAAAAGATGCAAATAATAAGAAATATATATACTAACACATAGTTATGATTTCTGGTGTTGTTCATTTTTTTGTGTAAGCTCAGATTTCCATTTGGTATCATTTTCTTTCTATCTCAAGGACATGCTTTAACATTTTTGCAGTATAGGTTTGCTTGGGATGTACTATCTTTGTCTTTGTGTATCTGTAAAAGTATATTTTGTTGCTTTTTTTTTTTTGAAAGATCTTTCAGTTTCTCAGTTGACAGCTTCTTCTTTCAGTACTTCAAATGTCTTGCTCCACTACCGTCTTGCTTGCACTGTTTCCAATGATAGATCTGCTGTCCTGTGTACCCCTGGGTCTCTTCATGGTGTCTAGTCTCTGGCTTCTTTTCAGGTTTTGAACAACTTGGTTATGAAGTGCCTTAGTATGGTTTCCTTTATTGATCTTATTTTGTGATTTGTGGAGCTATAGACTTATGAATCACCCTTGCCTTAACTTTTGGGAAACATGAAATATAGTTTAAAAAACTGTTTTATTTATTTATTTTTTTGACCAGTTTATTTATTTATTTATTTTTATTAAATCATAGCTGTGTACATTAGTGCAATCAAGGGGTACAATGTGCTGGCTTCATACACAATCTGAAATGTTTTCATCAAACTGTTTAGCATACCCTTCATGGCATTTTCTCAGTTATTATATGAAGACATTTGTATTCTGCATTTAGTAAGTTTTGCCTGTACCCTTCTAAGATCCACCATAGGTGTGGCCCCACCAATTACCCTTCCTCCACCCCAACCTATCCCCTCCCCTCCCTTCCCATATTCTTGTGCTATAGTTGGGTTATAGCCTTCATATGAAACCTTTAAATTAACTTCATAGTAGGGCTGAGTACATTGGATACTTTTTCTTCCATTCTTGAGATATTTCGCTAAGAAGAATATGTTCCAGCTCCATCCATGTAAACATGAAAGAGGTAAAGTCTCCATCTTTCTTTAAGGTTGCATAGTATTCCCTATAATTCCTTTACTAGGTATATACCAGAAGACCAAAAATCACATTATAACAAAGACATCTGTACCAGAATATTTATTGCAGCCCAATTCATAATTGCTAAGTCATGGAAGAAGCCCAAGTGCCCATCGACCCACGAATGGATTAATAAATTGTGGTACGTGTATACCATGGAATACTATGCAGCCTTTAAAAAGGGGTTTTAATGTTTCTAATTCTAACATCTGGATGAGTTTGGGGATCTGTTTCAATTGATTTATTTTTCTCTTTTTCTCATTTGGGGGTTATATTTTCCTGCCTTTTTTTCTTTTTGAATGCCTGGTCATGTTTGATTGACAGACATTGAGAACCTTCCTTCCTTCCTTCCTTCCTTCCTTCCTTCCTTCCTTCCTTCCTTCCTTCCTTCCTTCCCTCCCTCCCTCCCTCCCTCCCTCCCTCCCTCCCTCCCTCCCTCCTTCCTTTTTTGTCGAGGCAGAGTTCTACCCTATGCCCTGAGCAGCGTGCCTTGGTGTCGTAGCTCACAGCAACCTCAGACTCTGGCTGTGGCCATCCTCCAGCCTCAGCCTCCAAGGCCGCTGGGATTACAGGTGCTCGCTGCTGCGCCCTGCTGGGTTTTGCCATTTTTTTTCATGAGTCAGGGGGTCTCACTCTCACTCAGATGAGCCTCAAACTTCTGAGTTCAAGCAATCCTCCCACCTCAGCCTCCCACAGTGCTGGGATTATAGGCATGAGCTACCGCGCCTGGGAGAATTTCACTTTCTTATGTGCTAGATAGTTTCTATTTCTATTAATATCCTTGAACTTGTTCTGGGAGGCAGTTAAGTTACTTTGAAATACTTTGATTCTTTCGGATTTGGTAGGTGGACTAGAGCAGGACTTTCTGGAGCTAATTAGTCTCCTCTTCTCAGTCGAGACTCTTCTGCATAGTCTACCCAATGCCCCATGAATCATGAGGTTTTCCCAGTCTGGTTGATGAGAGCAGGTGTTATTCCTGTCTTGTGTAAGCACTGGACACTGGTAACTCTAATCTTTTTTAATGGTTTTTCTCCAGCTTTGGGTAGTTCCTTTATGCATGCACTGATTAGTATTTAACCAAACACTTGAAAAAGACCATTTGCAACTCTGCAGAGTTCTCGATCTTTGCAGCGCTCTATTACCCCCTCCTTCTCTGGCTGCCTTTGTCTCCTGCACTGACAGAGTTTCTGGAAATTCATTTCACCTTCTTGCATTTGGCCTGGTTCCCCATGACAGCATCTTGTACCTTGTTCTAGTGTCTACAAATTGTTCTCTATATTTTGTTTGTGTTTTGATTAATTTACATGGGAGGATAAATCTGGTCCCTGTGACTTTATCTTAGTTAAATTCAGAAGTTACTGATCCTGTTTTATTCTCATTTTACGCATAGTGCTGGAGGATAAGGCTATGTATCTACATTTACATTGTAATATATATATGTGTGTGTGTGTATACATATATATATTACTTACTATTAGCCAGATATTTTCCTACACATTGTAAATGTACTTACTTGATCCTCACAACAACCCCAAGAGATAAATGTCTGTATTTCACAGATTCAAAAACAGGAATGATTGACTGGCCCAAACTTCCAGTGCCAATAAGTGTCAGAACTAATATATCAGCATAAGTTGCCTGAACTTGACCCTTAATCTTGCTTCGCAGAATTGCTGTCTCATACAAGTCTCTCACCATGGGAGGTCACCTTGAGAATGGGTGACAGTTTGGGACTTTCATTATCTTCTATATAATAAATACTGTGATTCAAATCTCATCTTTGCCTGAGACAAATCACTAATTTCTTGGGGCCCGGTTTCCTTATCTGCAAGCAGGGAACCATCATCCCTGCTAAGAGTCATTGTGAAAATGAATTAAATACCAAACATGCAGAACCTAGTGTAATTCCTGGCCCCTTTAATGAAAACTTGCTGATTAAATGTAAGATGTGGCCATACCTAGCATTTGAGAGTCACTCACTGTTAATCAGAAAATAAAGATTTTAGTGCAACTCCAGTGAGGACATATGACAACTTCATTTAATTGTTTATGTTAATTACAATGTATAATGGTTTAGTTTTCAGAGACTTTTCATATCCATCTTCTGATTTCATTTTTACAATTTGTGCTTGTCGAGAAAGCTGTTTTTCTCCTCATTTTTACAAATGGAGAAACTGACACTCAAGAGGGTGCCTTGAGTCAAGTCCCAAGATTTGCAGGTGTTCAAGCTAAGGGTGCCTCTCAGGTTTTTTGACTCATGCTAATTCTCCTCATATTGGAGGAAGAAAGTCAAAATATGAAAAATTGTGTTAAGAAAATCAATTAATTTTTAAGTGGATGTATTTATGTTATGTATGTTATAATGAAAGCCCAAATCAGGGGTATTTTTCCAGTAAATAGGCATATGTTTTGGTGAATGAATCCTTATGCTGCAAAGAATGAAAGGACATATTTTTTGACTCTGGCTTTGTGGAAAATTAACATCTGGACCATACTTAGTTTTCAGAATGGCCTGTGACTCTGGGTTGGTCCCAGAGAGGATGAGATATAGAGAGTTCAAGAATCAGATTTTTCTTTCTCCTTCTAGACTTTTATATTGTATGCATTTTTAAAGAATAATTTTAATGTTTATTTTTAAATGTGATACTATGTGGGTGATATTGGTGCATTTCTTTTTATGTGTTCAGAATTTAAACCTTCAGGCAATAGGAGTGTTGAAGTGAAATTGGCCCTAGACAGTTAATAAATTCTAAGCAGAGATGCATAAATCAGCAAAGGGTATTTTTTTAAGTTTTTTTCCCCCCCCAAAGGGTGGTTAAGGGAGAACAGGAAAGAAATGTCTTTAGAGAATTGTTTTCTACCCGTTCAGAAAATAGAGGAAAGCATTGAGCAATGCCCAGTGCTGGTTAGCAGATTGTCATTTTTAGGTTTGATGTTCCAGGGTTTAATTGTCTTTCATGTGAACAATAGCAGACACTCCCTGGAGTGCTATGCTAGCATGATAAAAGGGGGTCGTTCTTGCATAGCAATGCCTTTTTTTATTATTAGCGTAAAAAATTAGCAAGCTGGAAGTCGTTAGAAGGAGTTCCACCGGCATTAATTGTAATGCAGCCTGAATTTGTTTGCAGACCAGTGCCGCAAGACAATAGCAGGCAGAAAAAAAGAGCAATATTAATAGCCTTCTACTTATTGTATCATTTTAGTGGGCCTTAATAAGGTGTCTGCTGTCAACTGGAATTTATTAAAAAAAAGACATAGTAATTGATGTATTGCAGTAACTATGGATGAGGGCTCAACTTGATTAATGTATGAGTTGGCTTTTTAAGGCATTTTAAAAAGGCTTCTTAACTGGGTCTTAAGAGACTGGCACAAGCCCACTGTAAACTACCTCTTTGCAGTTGGAAAATAGCCTGACAGCTGCTGATGTCTCTTGTGGGTTTTTCTGTTTTTTTCTCTTCCTGATCGGAGAATACTGAAGTAATATACTCCTCGTCAATAATTGCAGTGCTTACAAATCTTATAAAGGGATTTTGAGTCTTCTCTCCAGAGATAACTTTCCAAAGGTTAAATTAGTTTTACTTGTGTGTGCTTCAAATATCACTACTTTCAATAAGGAGTGGATTTGATTTTTAAATAAGCTGCTATTTTGTGGCTTGCTTGAACCCAGACCCTTGTTGACATAAATTGTCTTAACGTCAGAGATGGATGTGATCCAAGGGCAATTTCAGGCCCACATGAGTTTCTTCAGTCTCAAATCACTTCTGTTCTTCTAAAGAGTGTGTGTGTGTGTATGTGTGAGTAAGAAAGAGAAAGAGAGCGAGATGAAGAGAGACACAGGCATGATCTTAAGACATTGTTAAGTGTTAAACAACTGGTAGTATCTATATGGAAAAAAGCAAAGAGCCAGCTTCCCAGGAAATTTCTCTTTATATCAGTTTGAGAGCCATTCATCCATTTCTCCTTTTACTTGACAACTGTGTATCAACTCTATATTTTCTTTTCATAGAAAAAAAAATTTTTTTTATAAGAAACAAAGCCCTGAGTTATAATCCCAGGGGAGACTGGGGAAAAAAGGAGAAAATCAAAATACTTTGCCTCTTTGGTATCCATAGGTGTCAACACAATGCCCCAGGTAGCAGGTCACCTCTTTTGATAATAACAAAAAGAAGACATTTGAAGAATTCCAAGCTGGCTCAAACTATCAGGCTGTGCTGAGTTGAAGGAAGCTTCATCATTATTCAGCACCACTGCCTTCGCCCCTTCGCTTGAATTGAGATAAAGTCCATAAACATGAGAGAAAGAAGTGAGAATTGAAAGAGTGGAAGGAATAATACATGCTCTGCACAGTCCTTGCCCACTGGATTTTCCAGTGGGGGACTGTCCTGAGGCATCTGTCCAGAGGCACTGAGTGGTGGCGTCTTTGCAGTTGGGCTCTTCTGGTTGGCTCACAGTTGTTTTGGCTCATTTGGGAGCAGGTGAGTGGGCAGGCCAGCACAACTGTGCTGGATGGGTGCAGCACAGTTGTGTTGCACAGGAGACTTTTCCTTCTGGCCGTGTGCTGTGGCTCACACTTGTAATCCTAGCACTCTGGGAGGCCGAGGCAGGTGGATTGCTTGAGCTCATGAGTTCGAGACCAGCCTGACTGAGCAAGAGCCAGACCCCTGTCTCTATCAAAAAAAAACCAAAACAAAACTGAGGCAAGAGGATCGCTTGAGCCCAGGAGCTGAAGGTTGATGTGAGCTATGACGCTATGGCAACAGCATACAGCAACCCAGGGCGACAGCTTGAGACTCTTTCTCAAAAAAAAAAAGACTTTTCCTTCCACATGTCATGGGTTCACACTTGTTTCCACGTGGCAGTACCATCTTCATACGGAACTTGAAAACCTTTTTGTTTTCTACTTTAGCTAGTTATATGTTCTACCTTACTTTTTGATTTTGTACAGTTTTCTTAATCTTTCATAGTTTGGACTTTTCTTGTCTGTAAAATGGAGAAATAATGCTACCGACAGAGGTTTTTTTTTTCTAACAGTTAAATGAGATAATTCACAGAAAGTCCTTATCCCAGTGACTGGCACCAAATACACATTCAAGGCAGCTCCAACATCAGCCATGACTTTAAGACAGAGCTACTGTTGATGGTTTTTAGGTGCTGCTGATGGGAACATGTCTTTGCACCTACGCCCTATGACTGTTCAACTGTAATGTGAGTGGGGTTTTTATCTCAGAGTATTGTATCCAACTATCATATCAGTTGCCCACGGAACCTAGTGATTTAGGGGGAAAAATGTATGTTATCCTTTTCCCCGTAAGATGAAAATATTACAGGACAAATTCTCCCAAAATAGAGACTGATATTGACCCAGGAAAGCCCAACTGAAAAGTCTCTCTGGTGAGGACCCTTCCCTGGCTCCACGATGGAGTATTTTCAGAGGACAGAGTGCTTCTAGAGGACTGAGCATTGTGACTGGCTATTTCTGGTCTCCACCAGCCATGATCATCACTTGACCATCAGTAGCTACCTTGGGCCCATATAGACATTACCATTCCCACCCCTCTCTGCCCTGAGAAATGAAAGGGTGAGTGCTCTTAAACAGGGCAGTTGATTAAACAACAAAATTTATTTAATTTCCATTCAGACTTGTTTATACATTTGAGTACCTACAAGGTATTTGTTAGGTGCTCCAAAGATGTGCAGAGATGGAGAGGATGACTCCCCGATCTTCAAGAATGTTACAGTGTAGTAAGAAATGTCTACAGAGAGCCTTTGTGGCACCTGCAGAAGCAGCCAGCTGAGCCTAGCTCCCAGTTTCTTTACAAAGTCATTGATGGCGTTACATCTGGGCTTATCGTCTACATCAGGACTATATCAGAATTAGCACAGGGCTTCAGGTTTAGTAGAAGGTACACATGTTCTACAAGGTATACAAGACTTTTAAAAACTATAAATGAAAAAATATATATACATGCTCAATGAAAGGGTAGATAAGGCATTGAATCAGCTGAATCCTTTCATCAAGAAATTATCGTGAAGTGCTTGATAAGCAGGAAAGGTGAAATTTAAAGATGAAAGCTACCAAAGAAAGTGACTCCTGTTGAAGTTTATAGGAATAAATGCTTCACTGGGACTAGGGGCATAAGGAATGGCATTTTGGAGGACCAGCCTGCGTAGCTAGTCTTTGAAAGAAAGGTAGAACGTGATGGGTGAATGAGGGGAGCATGGGGGACAGAGGAGGGTAAGTGTGGGGGGGAGGCATTGAGGATTCTGGGACTATGTGAATAAACACAAGAGGTGTGAGAAAGAGATAGAAAAAGTTGGGAGTAGCGGTCTGTGTAGAAACTGTGATTGCTGAATAGAACACTGCACTAAAGACAAAATAGGAATGAGCTCAAATATTATACAAAAGAGTTGGGATGTTACTGTAATATACGTAAGAACATTTTGGAAGGTGGATGTGGCCTGATCCCCATCAGACATTTGGTGGGGATCTATGCCTTCACTGGTGGCATGTGAAGTTATGCTGATAAAGGCATAGATTTTCCACTTTGAAAATTAAGTGTGGATTTGGAGGACCAGTCATTTCGCTTCCCTGTCAGTCAGCCAATTGGCCTATAACAGTGCTCCACAAAAGAGGTTTGACTATTAATCACCTTTAACTGGATTCTTTTCCTTGAAATAACACATAACCTTTCAGGACCTAAACATTTTTGATACGTGTTTGTGTCCTAGAATAAGATGTAGAGTACTGTAAAGTTTGGGAACTGGTTGCAAAGGGTGCAGGTTCTAATAAGCTGAGATATTGCAGCTAGAAACACTTTTATAAAACCACATTTACAGAAAATATGTGAAACAGGTAGTGCCTGATGTATGCCAAGTCTCTGGGGAGCTAGGAAACTAAGTGAGGCCGTGGTCAGAGGGACTCAAATGTGTTTCCAGAGAACAGACCAATTCAGTCTTGATCTGGGAAGAGCCCTGGTGGGAAGTAGGAAGACAAGAGTGGATGAGTCTCATTTCTAGGCCTGAACATTCTGACTTTGGATTAAATTGTCAGACATTTGGGGCTTCACTTTCTTACTATCAAAAAGCAGGTTATTCACCTCATTGTTTTGGTCAACAATTCTATGCTTCTTTGAACATCCTATAAACCAAATTTTATTCAAAATTCAGTGAAATTTAACATACATGTGCCTGGTTAACTATGCTCAATTTTATCTTATGTTAGTTAAACAGGAGATTAATAAAAAAATCTGTTCTTCCTTTCCAGGAATTTATAACCTCATTGTAGAAGTGAAACATAAGACATATTAAATTGTCCAAATGTGCATAATAATAAAACAATAAAATGTTTGACATATAAGTGAGGTGTGTTTTACAATTAGATCAATTTTTGTCTGTAGTACCATGGTTTCTACTCCAGAGAGTCCCCATACACTGCCCTCCTCACTGTTGCTGTATTTACCATCTTAATTAACTAACAGTGGTTCTTTATTAACAGCCTTCTAAGAGATAGTGCCAAGAACCTAGCATATGTCAGTATTATCTATGAAGAAGCCAGTGATTCCCTCTAACCTCTTTGTCATGGTGATAATGAATTCCAAGGCTGAAGGACTTAAACTAAGTAATAATTTTTTTTTAATGTTTTTCAAGTCTCAAATAAACCAAGCACAGGCAACCTTTTTGAGAAACTCTTCTGTCTTTGTTCTGAGTCTTTATTCACCTATCTGGTAAAACTTCTCGGCAGGAACAGTTTTCATCTAGTCGGTCACGTTTCTTTTTTACTGTCCATTCTGGGGGCCCTTTGTCAATGTTTTCAGTTTTTTCCTTGTGACTAAGCCATTTGGTGATTGTATTTTATTGTTTTGTAAAGTTGTTACCAGTGTGGCCATACTCAGTTGATTTTTTTTACTCTCCCCCAAATACCATTTTCCTAATACTTCTTTGATGGGTCTTATTTCTTACTATTATATGCAAGAAAAAATAAAAGGACCCTCAGCAGGGTCAGTGAGAGTCTCACGCTTCTCCTACAAGTGGCAGACGACAGTAGTGTTGCCTTAGTTCAGGCTCTTGTAATCAAGCCCCATAGACCGTGTGGTTTATAAGCAACAGAACTTCAATTTCTCACACTTATGGAGGCCAGAAGTCTGACTTCAGGGTGCCAATATAGTCAGGTTCTGGTAAGGCCCCTTTTCCATCTTGCAGACTGCCAGCTTCTCCTTGTATCCTCATGGAGGGGACAGAGAAAGAGTTTTCTCTGGCCCCTTTTCATAAGGGCACTAATCCCACCTAGGAAGGCTCCACTCTGATAACCTAATTACCTTCCAAAGCCTCACCTGCTAACGCCTTCACATTGGGGCTTAGAATTTCAACATGTGGATTTGGGGGAAACAAAATCATGTAGTGCATAGCAAATAGTTCTCTACTAACTTGTATTCCAAAACTGATTCTGATGCCGAAACAGAAGGAAAATAGCAAATGTGTCTTTGTTTAAGGTCACACTGACTTGGAGTAGGAAGTTTCTAGTGATGGATGGGCACCCTGAAAAGTGTAGCTGTAGTTTTTTTTTTTTTTTTTTTTTTTTTTTACAAAAAATTGTCTTTCTAATTAGGTATAGATTTTTAACCTTTCTTGATAGTTCTGCTAGGAATTCAAAAAATTTTTCAGAAAAATATGATTATATTTCAATAGCTGATCAAGTGTAAGATGCATGCATACATAAAAAAAAAGTAACTCCCAAATAAAATGCATTCAATAAAAATAAAATAACATGTTGGTAGAGAGAGCTTTACCTATATCTATTAAATTAAACTATACATCTAAACATATGCATGTAAACCACACCTATTTTATGTTTAGACACAAATTTCTAGAGGGCCATATTTTTCAGATAAGATAAAACATATATCAGCACTTTAGATTACAGTCTTGATAAAATGCAGTGATATTATCTAAGCATATCTCTTTCTTAACTAAGGGACATTTCCGTGGATTTTTTGTTCCTTTCCTTCTCACTAAATGCTTCATCAATAGATTCAGTGAAAAGTATGAAACCTCTGGTCAATATCATTAATCTTTCTCATTTCCCATTCTGTAAAACAGCAGGGTATTTATTGCAGATTATAGAAAGAGTTTAATTTATAATGGAAATGATATGTAATATACTTTTGTATTAAACTCTACTACTTTTAATTTTGTATATGTTGAAATGTCATCAAAACTGCACCTTTGATTATTGGAATAAAGGAGATGGGGATACACACATATATGTTTCACAATATATTATTTTTACCCTGTTTCCAGATATGGTGCAATTTAGACATAAAGATTTTGTGTTGAAACTACCTATGAAAAATTGGATAGTGACTACCTCTCTTTTAAGGATGCAAATATTAATGAATTTAATGCCACTCACACCAAGCATAGTATGTTTTCCATGTTATGAGTTCCTAAAATAACTAATGAATTAATATTTTCTTCTGAAGAAGAGGAAAGATAATAGGCAGCATTTATTAGAATGTATATTCAGATTGACAATATAGGTAAAAAGGCAAAAACACAGTTGTCATTTAACAAACATATTCACAATTCATTTCATTTAAAAAATATTAAAAACAATGATTTTAAAGAAAAATATTCATTCGGAAGGTGCTGATTATTTGGCCGTCTACATTATTGAATCGCGTATATATTTGAAGTCTCAGTAAAAATATATAGCTCATTATAGACATAATAAATGTTCTGTAAAACTGGTAAAAGAAATAAATCTTACCTTGTGGAAGGATACAAAATAAAGTACACTCTCAGAGTGTCCATTTACTTAGAACAAAAATTTGAAAGTGTAATTAGAAATCTATATAATAAATCACCCACCAAATCAAGACACTTTGTAAACTTCTTGCTGCTGAAGGAAATACCTTCCATATGAACAGTTAAAAAAATCATGTCCTCTTTTTACCCCAGGACATAATCTGAGTAAACCGTGGTGTAGATGGCTCAATTTTGCTGTTGTGTATGGGGGCTGCATCCAAGGAGCCCAGACCACCCTCTAGGAGAAGACACTGAAGTTTCCACCAAAGCAGTTGACAGCTCTCAGTATTGGAGGAACATGGGCCTTTTTATTTTCTTATTGGTCTGTTCCCTAAATAATGAGTATGAAAGCAAGGTTTTTAAAGCTGATTGTTTCAGCCAGCCAATACCGAAATGAAGCAGGAAGAATCCTTTTGATCTCTTGGGAGTAAATTCTGTGTGCAGATAATACCTAACAAGGGTATTTCTGTTCCCTCGCTATCAAATGTAAAAGGAACAAGTGGAATTTGAGTTTGGCAAAAGATAAATAAATAAATAAATGAAAGTCTTATATAGGCTTTTGAGTACATACCTTTAAATATTGAAAGATAATGATTTGTGTAGCATTGTTACATAATGCATTTCTTGTCCTCCGTGGGGTTCCTGTGACGAATTCCAGTTGATAAGCCCCAGACCTTGGAGTCAGTTGTCTGGCTAGTTATTAAGATTAAGATAAGCACTAAGAACAGAGATACAGTGCATTGTACGACCTTTACAGGACCGGACCTCCTGGGCTTCTGAGTGTAAACAATGCCGTAGTACACTCTGACTACTTTTCAAACCCGAAGTGAGCATTGTAAATATTGGTGAAGTATGAATGGAGATTATGTTTTAACAGAAAATATTTTTAATTACCCTGAATCCTAAAAAATGGGTAAATGTGGAAGTAAGTTTCTTGAAAACGAATTTGCTGTCTAATTTGTCTTTTTATGTTGATATTCAGAAATTTAAAAAAGGTAATGAATGGATCATAGGTAGTTCATATCAGAAAAGCATTTTATTCTCCTAAGACAGGCCAGGAGGGAAAAAAATGTAAGATATTTAGGTGCCATTAGGGAACTTTGAGATGAAAGATATATTGGTAACAATATATATTTCTAATGCATATTCAGAGCTAATATTGCCTATTAAATGTTTCTTGGTAATTTTTTAAAGAGTGAAAAAAGCCAGGAACTGTTCTCTAAAGCTGATGGAATGTTCCAGAGGTGCACCAAACAGAGACAAATATTTTCTGAAGATCAGTCAATTATTCACACTAAATATAGTAAATATGAGCTTTGCTGCAAATTGGTAGGCAACATTTCCAGCACAGCAAAGTTTAACTGTCTCTGAGATGGCTGGAGGAGTGATAGAAAGGGGTAATTTAGCAAGCATACCACAGCAACATGCTGCGCCCTGCAGAGCCCTGTGTAGCTATTAATTTTTGTTAATGAATTTAAAACTAGATGTATGGAAATGGTTATATGAAATGTATACACTGCTAAACAGTTAACTAGTCCTTAGGGCTTACGTTTAATTATCTGTGTGTAAATCATTTTGAGCAGGGCGACCTAATGAGTCAAAAAGGAAAAAAAAAAGCCAAGAAACTCATATCTAGCTTTGTAATAACTGCTAAACACAACAAGCCGGATGCTCCAAGCTACAGGTAGAGGAAAAGTTCCTGTATTCATGGAGGGCTCAGATTTTTTGGTGTCTTTTGTCAGGGTGGTGTTTTTTGCTATCCTTACACCTTAGAGCTGCATTTGGCAGAGGAGATGGCCAAATGGGGTGTGTTCCTCTGCATGTTTTCCTGCCTTTGAGTTGCCATTCTAGGACCTTCTCAGTGGGGGTGATTTTCCTCCTAGGGGACACTTGGCAATGTCTGGAGTCATTTTCGGTTGTCACTAGTGGGAGGTGACTGCTGGCATCTAGTGCGTGGAGACCAGGATACGGCTAAATGTTCCACAATGCACAGGGCAGCCTCCCACAACAAAGTATTATCTGCCCCCCAACATTAATAATGCTGAAGTTAAAAATGCTGTCCTCTTCCAACACTCTGGGCCAGCCTTTATTTGTATTTTAAAAATAGGGCTGGGCACAGGGTGGGAGGGGATGGTGGCTCATGCTGGTAATCGTAGCACTCTGGGTGGGTTAGGTGGGTGGATTGCTTGAGGAGTTAAGGACCAGCCTCAGTAAGAACGAGACCCTGCCTATACTAAAAACAGAAAAATTAGCGTGATGGCCTATGCCTGTAGCCCTAGCTACTGGGGAGGCTGAAGCAGGAGGATTGCTTCAGCCTAGGAGTTTGAGGCTGCAGAGAGCTATGATGATTCTCTTCACTCTCCCCAGAGGGACACAGTGAGACTTTGTCTTGAAACAAAACCGAAAAAAGGTAGCTACAAAAGGAGGCAAGAATGAAGCGTCTCCCCTCTGCTGCTCCCTAAACGTTTTATGACCCTATACAGCCACTGTGTTTCTTGCCAACTAGATGCCCAGTATCTGTGTATGGACATGGACCCTTTAGCTCATGATGCTTTGTTAAGAGGCCACGAATGAGGAGTGGGTGCATTTAGGGTTTAACACAGCCTCGTAACACAGTAGAATCACAGAGCCAGACATGCCCAATTTAGAGAGAGACAATATGGTTAAGAATGATGAAAACCTCTCTGCTGACACAGCCTGAAATGACTCCTGAGAGTCATTCCACCTCCCATCATCTCTGATTGGTTGCCCGGAAAGGATGTGTTTGTATAGTTAAAAACATGACAGAATGCAAAAGAATGCTCATAGTCCCCTGAAGAAAGTCACTTTAGGAATTAAAATTTATCCCATCCTTTCTACTCCACTTAAATCATGGCGACTTTTGAACTCCTTTGAGAACTTATTGAGAGTTCTTTTTCACCAAGAATAAAGATAAATACCAAATAGGTTCTCCACCCCTGCACAGTTCATTAAGTGAAACTAAAATTGGAACATAATGCCATGTTTGAGTAGATTTGTAGTGTAAATACTAAACATTTCTTGAAAACTTTTCATAGCAGACATGTATGCCCTCGCACATTTTCAAACTTGAATAACATAGGGCCCTGGTAGCAGAAATTGTTCACAGTGGGCCTTGATGTACTGTAACAGGTATTGTTAACTTGCCTTTGTGGCCTAAACAGTAATCATAATGCAAGATTAACAACCCCTTGTCTTAACTCCTTTTAAAATACAAATGTGGTAGTCAGTCTGCTGCTGACTGCTGTTGAATTACTTACCTGGAAGGAGTATGGGTTTTTCAAAGGCCTGAGAAGTCAGCAAACTGTGCCTTTTCTTGGTCTGGTGACTGCATTGCAATACCCCTGGAAACTTGATTTCTGCATCTGAGTCAGTCATAGTGTCTATCTTTGAGGAGAGCTGCATAGTGGGACCATCAAATGAAGCTGAACCCCCAACTTCAGCTTTATGGGGTCTCAGTTTCCCTTTTGAGGAATGTTAACTGGGTGAGGACGCCTCTAAGTTAACTAAATTCATGATTTTGTTATTGTGAAAAATGAGGCAAATAACCCTATTTAAGGTCACTGATGGGTATTTAAAAAAATCTGTTTCGAATATTTCCATCCCTTGACTCAGTGGTTACACTTTTGGGCATCCTGAGAAAGTAATCAGAGATCTAGACCAGGGGTCTTGTTGGCAAACTCCTGTCCTCAAGCCAAATACCGTTCCCGTTTTGGGGAATAAAATTTTACTGGAACACAGTCACAGCCATTTGTCCACCGTCTTCTGTGGCGGTGGCAGAAGTGGGAGGGGTTGAGACCAGATGGCTCATAAAGCCTAAAATGTTGACTTTTGGACCTCCACAGAAAAAGATTGCCCGTTAGGCAGAGATGTATGTTGTGTGATGTGTCCTTGTTTGTAAGTAGAAATTTTGAAATAACCTAATAGTTCATTACAGGGCATTGTTAACTAAATGACAATAAATTTCTATAATGTAATAGTGTCCTGCTCCAAAATGTTCATCAAGAATGTTTTACATCATGGAAATATTTTCACAATACTATAAGTGGGGAAATTTGAAAACTAAATATTAGAGTTCGATATTAACTATTAGAAGATGTCTGAAGAAAAGAGACTAAAAGAAACTATGGAGTAGTTATTTAGGGATCGGAGGATTATGGCTTATTTAAATTTCTTCTTTTACGTGATCTAAATTTTCTACTGTGTTTTTTAAAAACTTACGTTTACTCTCAGGAATACATGTTATTGTGAAAAAGAAAAGCACCAGAAACCCTCTGGAGGCTGTTTCCTCTCGGTGCTTCCTTTCCCTTCCTCTCAGAGAAGAGTAGGGCAGAGACACCCTGAGTGGGGGAAATGTCACTTTCCCGGAAGGTAGGGTACCGTCACGCTTGGCACCAGCTGTTGACTTTTAAGTCCAGAGGTTTATCTGATTAGCTAAAGTGTAAGAGCAGAGACTTGGGAGAATGTGAGGCATGAACTTGGATGTTTTAGAAGGACAAGGACAAGGACAACTCAGAAGTTGCCAGAGTAGGAGTGTTTCCTGGGAGGGAAAACCTGAGCCAGGTACCATCGTGTCGTGGAAGGCGCTGGACACTTGGGAACTATCCAGCTTCCAAGCCAGGAAAGGGACACACCAGGAGAGGTGGGGAAGCAGCTGGACGGGCATCGCCCAGAGCCAGCTCTGCTCCTTTCAGCTCTTCTGTGCCTCCCTACCGACGCCTATGAAAACTGCCATGACCAGCTTTGTTCATCTGCAGCAGGTGGAATAAATGGCACTGTCTGAATGTTCTCTTTTATATCATTTGGGTTCTTTATTGTGCCACTGATACGATTAGATGAAGAAAGTCTGTGTCATCCGAAGCCCTATTTTGATAAAGGCTCTTGCATGTCTGACTGTCTCTGGTTGAATTAGACTCATTCACGTTTAACAGATACTTATGGTGCGCCTTCTATGTGCCAAATGCTGTTCTTAGAGCTAAAAACACCAAGGCAGAAAAGCATTTTTCTGCCCTCATGGACTTTAAGTATAAGGGGGGGGGGGAAATAGACATTAAGCACACACAAACGTACATGCATCCCGTAAACACATACAAACATACACGCGCACATATCATAGTTCAAATGTTGATGAGGCATAGGAAGACTCTAAAGGTAACAAGCTAATGAATTTCAGGAGAGGATAAGAAAAGTGGTACTTTAGATAAGGGCCGTCTACAGCTCCTCTGTGAAGAAAACATTTGATCTGAGACTGGAATAATGAGTCAGGATTAACCATGCAAAAATCCTGTTCCAACTAAACAAATATTTGAATTGTACCAGGTACTGCTCTGATCACTTATGTTACAGTAGTGAATCAAAGCCCCTGCTTGTACAGAATCGTCGTTTTAAGCGCACATGAGTGTGTGTGCGTGTTTGGGTGTGGTGCGTATGCTTCTAATTTGCATGTATTAGAAGTGCACATGCATAGATGCTGTTGGAGGAACGTAGGCAGGATACGAAACAGCACATGACTCGCATAGGACAGGGTACGGGGGTATCGTTTTATTGCAGAGTTAGGGAATTCTCTATAAATCTGTGTTGGAGTAGAAACCTAGAAGAAGTTAGAGTGAAGTCTCAGAGCAGAGTGTCCAAGGCAGACGGCCCTAGTGGAGGAGGGGCTTGGCGTGTTTGGATGAGAGAAAGAAAACAGGTGAGGCCAAAGCCCAGCGTGTAGGTTAGAGAGCAGTAAACCCACATCGAAGCTGAGCAGACGGGTCTTTCAGCGTAAAGTTAAGAGTGTAGGCTGGGCACGGTGGCTCACGCCTGTAATCCTAGCACTCTAGGAGGCCGAGTTGGGTGGGTTGCCCTAAGCTCACAGGTATTAGACCAGCCTGAGCAAGAGCGAGACCCCCATCTCTAAAAAGAGAGCTGGGCGTTGTGTGGGCACCTGTAGTCCCAGCTGCTTGGGAGGCTGAGGCAACAGCATCGCTTAAGCCCAAGAATTGCGGGTTGTTGTGAGCTGTGACTACACTGCACTCTACCCAGAATAACAAAGTGAGACTCTTGTCTCCAAAAAAAAAAGAAAAAGTTGAGAGTGTAGATTTTATTCCCTTTTGGATGCATAAGCTTTGGTGCAGTTTGAAGCAGAGCAGTGGTGCTCGTGATTTCCCTTTAGTTTAGGGAAGTAGTGGTAGTGAAGGTGGCAAAGAAGGTAAAAATACTTATTTTGAAATCTAAAGTATCCAGATCATGTCTATTCAGGTCTTCCCTAATCAGAACTTTTACTTGAACTGACCTCAGAAAGAATGAAAGATTTAGAGAGGTTCTGGTTCTTAATTCCCAAAACTGTAATGAATTTCAAGTGTAAGCCTCTGTGTTCATAAAGAGATTCATCTGGCTGGAAGAAAAGGGAAGCAGGGAGTTCTTCCTTTCCCCTCCTGCCTCCCCTCATTCCTTTAGTTTTATTAGGAAAAGAATTGTATTTTCATCATCTAAGCACTGCATATTAAGATAACAAGCTCAAAGACACCCAAACAGTGTACGAGGTAAAATGAGGACAATACTTGGATTCCTGAGGGCTGTAATTAAAGTTATCTGGATTAGAAAAGAGTTATTTCAATTCAGATTTATGTTCCAAGGAAACAAAAAAAGGAAGAAAGAATGGGAAAGTGAAATACAGCAAAAAGAACTCTTAATCCCAATGTATTCAACTCACCCATCGGAAGAAATGGCATAAATTCAGGTACCCAATTACAGTAATGTGGTTCAGAGCACCTCAATAGGTGTTTCAATCTCAAGCCAGGACTAACATTTGTAATCCTTTAAATGCACTTAAGAAATTGATGTTACAGCCCCACAATCTGTTAGGGGCCTTGCTTGCCTGGTGATTGTAAAGTCTCCCACCATTAATTGGATCATCAGAACGTGATCCGCGTCGTGGTCCCTGGATTATGAAGACTGACTCTGCTTTGACGTGTTGAACCAGAAGCTCCTTTTGTGAGAGATTTTGACCCTTAATGTAGATAAGTGGTATTTTTCATCAATCTTAGCTTGCATTAAAAAAGGGGAAATGTCAATTCAATGTGGGGCATTTAACGTAATTCAACATCTTTTAATTTAATACCTTGAAAAAGTTAGTCTCTCCGACCTCCCTAACATTTCTGCTGATGGAATATTTTGTAAAGCCCTGTTGGTAAAAGGTTGTCTTAAATGCGTTAATATAATCACAATTTTGAAATTCCTTGCTTGCCATGTTATCGTGGCACACGCAAAAAAAGCCGTTACAAAACTCATACAAAATATAACAAAACAAAATTCAATTTCTTAATAGCTCCTTTTGTTGAGCAGTTTTGAAAAGATGCATGGAAATTTTTTTTCTTTTTTTTTTTTTTTTCAATACATGTATTTTATTATTCTTCATTACATTATTTCCCCCCCCCCACCCGTCCGTGATAAGACAGAATTGATTTACAGAAAAGAATACAGAAAACACCAAAGCTCCTGGTAGTGGGAGAGATTTCAAGTAGGGAGAGAGATGCTCTCTCCGTTCCTCTCCCGGTCTTTCCCCGTCTCCTCCTCTAGGCCTCTAGCCT
>CAUYRH010062120.1:0-82320 GCA_963574655.1 Perodicticus potto
TTGTTAAATATTTTTGCATCAATATTCATTAGTGATATTGGTCTATAGTTTTCTTTTCTTGTTGGGTCTCTCCTTGGTTTAGGGATCAAGGTGGTGTTTGCTTCATAGAATGTGCTGGGTAGTATTCCTTCTTATTGTATATTTTGGAAGAGGTTTAGTAATATAGGTACTAGTTCTTTAAAGGTTTGGTAGACTTCTGATGTGAAGCCATCTGGTCCCAGGCTTTTCTTTATAGGGAGATTTTGTATTGTAGATGGTATTTCAGAACTTGATATAGGCCTGTCCAAAGTTTCCACTATGTTCTGGCTAAGTCTTGGTAGATGGCGTGCTTCCAAGTATTGGTCAATTTCCTTCAGATTTTCATATTTCTGAGAGTAAAGTTTCTTGTAATATTTGTTAAGGATTTTTTGAATTTCTGAGGCATCTGTTGTTATTTCGTCTTTAACATTTCTGATTGATGAAATTAAAGATTTTACTCTTTTTTTCCTGGCTAGGTTAGCCAAAGGTTTATCTATTTTATTGACCGCTTCAAAAAGCCAACTTTTTGATTTATTGATCTGTTGCATAATTCTTTTGTTTTCAATTTCATTTAATTCTGCTCTAATTTTGGTTATTTCTTTTCTTCTGCTGGGTTTGGGGTTGGAATTTTCTTCCTTCTCCAGTTGCTTAAGATGTACCATTAAGTTGTTAACTTCCTCTCTTTCTGTTTTCTTGATGAAGGCTTCCAGTGCTTTAAATTTCCCTCTTAGGACTTCCTTTGCAGTATCCCAGAGGTTCTGATAATTCGTGTCTTCATTGTCATTTTGTTCCAAAAATTTGGTAATTTCCTTCTTAATCTCATCTATGACCCAGCTATCCTTCAGCAGGTTATTTAATTTCCATGTTTTTGTATGAGTATGCAGATTCCTGTTGTTATTGAGTTCAACTTTTATTCCATGATGGTCAGAGAAGATGCAAGGAATAATTTCTATTCTTTTAAATTTACTGAGGTTAGACTTGTGACCTACGATGTGATCGATTTTGGAGTATGTTCCATGGGCTGATGAGCAGAATGTGTATTCAATTTAATTAGGATGAAATGTTCTGTAGATGTCTGTAAAAATCCAAATGTTGAATGCTTAAGTTTAAATCTAGAATTTCTTTACCTAGCTTCTTTTTGAAGGATCTATCCAACACTGCTAAAGGAGTATTAAAATCTCCCACTGCTATGGAGCCGAAGGAAATCAAGTTATTCATGTCTATTAGAGTTTTCTTATAAATTGAGATGCATTCTGGTTGGGTGTATAAATATCAATAACTGAAATCTCATCATATTGAGTAGTACCTTTAACAAATATGAAATGTCCGTCTTCATCCTTCTTTACTTTGGTTGGTTTAAAGCCTATTGTATCTTCAAATAAGATTGCAATTCCTTCTTTTTTCTGTTTTCCATTTGCCTGGAGTATAGATGACCATCCCTTCACCTTGAGTCTAAATTTATCTTTTAGGTAAGATGAGATTCTTGTATTCAGCAGATATCTGGCCTGAGTTTTTGGATCCAGTCAGCCAACCTATGCCTGTTTAGAGGACAATTTAAACCATTGACATTAATTGAAACCAATGAAAAATCTCTAGGAAGTCCAGGGGACATTTTTAATCCTTTCATTACTGTAGAAGTTGAAATTTGATAAAAAGTTTCTGGGTGAGTTTACTTTTGTGGTGGAGGATTACGCTGGTCATTATGGAGGATAGGTCTGAGAATATCCTGGAGAGCTGGTTTAGTTATAGCAAATTTCTTGAACATGTGGATGTCATTAAAGTATTTAATTTATCCATCATAAATGAAACTCAGTTTAGCTGGGTACAGGATCCTGGTATGAAAGTTCTTTTGTTTTAGGAGATTAAAAGTCATTGACCATTCCCTTCTAGTTTGAAAGGTTTGATCAGAGAGATATGCAGTTATTCTTATATTCTTCCCTTTGTAAGTAATGGATTTCTTACGTCTGGCTGCTTTCAGAATTTTCTCCTTCATATTAACTTTAGTGAAGTTAATTATGATGTGCCTGGGGGATGACTTATTCAGATTGAGTTGTGCTGGGGTTCTGAAACTGTCTGCTATCTGAATTTCAGAATCTCTTGGCATGTCTGGAAAGTTCTCTTTCATAATCTCATAAAGAAGAGACTCTGTGCCTTGTGATGCCACTTCGTCATTTTCGTGTATCCTTATAAGGTGAATATTGGTTTTCTTTGAGTTATCCCAGAGCTGTCTGAGAGAATATCCTTTTCTGCCTTCCATTCCTTTTCCTCTTTGGAAGTTTGGGAGTGTTCAAAAGCTTTGTCTTCCATGTCAGAAATCCTTTCTTCTGCTTGCTTCATTCTGTTACTGAGGGATTCTACTGTATTTCTCAGATCTTTGAGGGCTGCAAATTCTTGTCTCAATGTGTCAAAATCTTTGGTCATTTTTGTCTTTGAATTCATTCAATTCTTGACACATCTTTTGAGTCATCTTTTGGATTACTGCCCGAAATTCTAATTCCATCTTTTCCACCATTCCACTGATTTTATTTTCTATCCAGACTCTGAATTCGATTTCTGACATCTCAGCCATTTGATTATGCAAGGGATCTTGTGCTGTATCTACCTTGTCATTCCTTGGGGAAGTTGATCTACTCTGGTTATTCATATTGCCTGAGTTTTTCTGTTGATTATGCCTCATGATTATTTTTCACTGTTGCCTATGACTGTCCTGAGAGTTGGAGAGGTGTCTCTCCCAGAACAGACCCCAGCAGGATCACTCTGTTGTTGCTGGATCTTTGTAGGGAGTGACCCTGTGTAGCTCCTCTGGGACTGTCCCACCCAGGGAGTTCTGGCTGTGGGAGCAGCTCCAGAGTGTGTCATGCCCAGATCAAGCAGCAGGGCATTGGATGGGGCACCCAGTGGCCTTTGCAAAGGTAGCTCGTGCTTCCAGCAGTCTCTGACTGGGAGGAGGGCTTCGGATGAAGGGCATGGGTCACTCAGCCTCCTGAGTCCCTGGCTTGCTTTGTGGGGCTGGTGCGGAAGCAGAGAGGGTAAGAGAGGAGGCAGGTTGTTTGGCTCCCGGAGTTCTTGGCCCGGGCAGGCGGGCAGAGGCCTGGCAGGTTCCTGGCAGAGTCTCTGGCCAGTGTGGGTGGAAGGTGGAGGCCTGATTCAGGAGTCCCAGCTGAGTCCCTGGCCATGGCAGGCCAGGCAGCGAACCAAGGCCCGGTGGAGTCCCTAGCTGCTACAAGCGATGGCTGAATGCCAGAGGGTGCCGATAAGAGCCATGTCAGGGTCCCAGTGGAGGCCCTGGCCACAGCAAGTGGCGGTCCAAGGCCCAGCAGGGTGCCAATCAGGCCGCACAGGGGACCCGGGGTAGTGGAGTTCCTGGTCACTCTGGCTGGCAGGCCTGGGACACAGATCAGAGCCCGGTGTGTGTGCCAGTGGGTGCGGCATAAATTGGTACTTGTTGGGAAACCTGGCAGACTTCCTGGCTGCTGTGGGTGCAAGGCCAAGGCCTGGCGGGGTGCCAGTAGGGCCTTGCGAGAGTCCCGGTGGAGTTCCTGGATGCTACTGGCAGCAGGCCAAGGTCCAGTGGGGTGCCTTTGGGTCCACATGGTTTACTGGCAGAGTGCGTTTCTGGCTGCTGTGAGCAGCAGGCCTGTTGCACAGATTGGAGCCGGGCGGGGGCCCCAGTGGGCGATGGGCCAAGGCTGGGTGGGGCACAGATTGGCATCACGTGGGAGTCCCAGTGGACTAATGCACCTCAATTTATATGAGAGACTCTAACAGACATGAGCAATGTGATTTCCTCCAGGACCATAATAGTTGCAGATTTTAACACCCCTTTGGCAGTGTTGGATAGATCCTCCAAAATGAAGTTAAGCAAAGAAATATTATACTTAAACTTAACCATACAACATTTGCATTTAACAGACATGTACAGACATCTGCAGAACATTTCATCCTAACAAAACTGAATACACAGTATTCTCATCAGCCCACGGAACATCCTCCACAATTGATCACATCTTGGGTCACAAGTCTAACCTCAGCAAATTTGAAAGATTAGAAATCAGTCCTTGTATTTTCTCAGACCATCACGGAGTAAAAGTTGAAGTCAGTAACAACAGGAATATGCATACTCATACAAAAGCATGGAAAGTAAATAAGCTCATGCTGAATGATAGCTAGGCCATAGATGAGATTAAGAAGGATATTACCAAATATATGGAACAAAACTGTAATGAAGACACAAACTATCAGAAGCTCTGGGATACCACAAAGGCAGTTCTAACAGGGAAAATTATAGTATTGCAAGCCTTCCTCAAATGAATGAAAAGAGCAGAAGTCAACAACTTAATGGGACATCTCAAGCAGCTGGAAAAGGAAAAACATTCCAACCTTAAACCCAGCAGAAGAAAAGAAATAACTAAAATTAGAGCACAACTAAATGAAATTGAAAACAAAATAATCATACAACAGATCAACCAATCAAAAAGTTGGTGTTTTGAAAAGGTCAACAAAATAGATTAACCTTTGGCTAACCTAACCAGAAGTAGAAGAGTAAAATCCCTTATTTCATGAATCAGAAATGATAAAGGCCAAATAATGACAGACCCCTCAGAAATTCAACAAATCCTTAATGAATATTACATAAAACTCTATTCTCAGAAATATGAAAATCTGAAGGAAATAGATGAATGCTTGAAAGCATGCCACCCTCCTAGACTTAGCCAGAAAGAAGTGGAAGTATTGAACAAGCATATAACAAGTTCTGAAATAGCATCAACTATAAGAAATCTCCCCCAAAAAGAAAAGCCTGGGACCAGATGGCTTCACCTCAGAATTCTACCAAACCTTTAAAGAGGAACTAATACCTATATTACTTAACCTTTTCCAAAACATAGGAAAAAAAGGAATACTTCCCAACACATACAATGAAGCAAATATCACCCTGATACCCAAACCAGGAAAAGACCCACCAAGAAAAGAAAATTATAGACCAATATCTCTAATGAATATTGATTCAAAAATATTCAATAAGATCCTAGAAAACATAATCCAACAACACATGAAACAAATTATACATCACAACCAGGTAGGTTTCATCCCAGGGTCCCAAGGATGGTTCAATATACATAAATCCATGAATATAATATATCACATAAACAAAATAAAAAACAAAGACCATATGATTCTTTCAATTGAATCAGAAAAAGGTTTTGATAATATCCAGCATTCTTTCTTGATCAGAACACTTAAGAAAATAGGTATAGAAGGAATATTTCTTAAACTGATAGAGGCCATTTATAGCAAACCCACAGCCAATATCATATTGAATGGAGTAAAATTGAAATCATTTCCACTCCGATCAGGAACCAGGCTAGGATGCCCACTGTCTTCACCACTTTTTAACATTGGAATGGAAGTCTTACCACCACAATCAGGCAAGAGAAAGCAATCAAGGGGATCCAAATAGGACCAGAGGAGATCAAACTGTCACTCTTCACATATGATATGATTATATTGTGGAAAAACCCATGGAATCAACTACATAACTCTTAGAAGTGATCAAGGAATACAGCAATGTCTCAGGATACAAAATTAATACTCATAAATCTGTAGCCTTTATATATACCAACAATAGTCAAGGGGGGAAAAACAATCGAGGACTTTATTTCCTTCACGATAGTGCCAAAAAAGATGAAATATCTGGAAATGTATCTAACTAAGGATGTAAAAGATCTCTATAAAGAGAACTATGAAACTCTGAGAAAAGAAATACCTGAAGATGTTAACAAATGGAAAAATGTACCATGCTCATGACTGGGAAGAATCAACATTATTAAAATGTCTATACTACCTGAAGCAATCTACAGATTTAATGTGATCCCTATTAAAGCACCTCTGTCATACTTTAAACACCTGGAAAAGTTAGTACTTCGTTTTATATAGAAACAAAAAAACACCTCAAATAGCCAAGATTTTACTCAGAAATAAAAACAAATCGGGAGGAATCACGCTTCCTGAATTCAGACTATATTATAAATTGATAGTGATCAAAAGAGCAAGATAATGACACAAAAATAGAGGTAGATGTAGGGAACAGAACTGAAGACCAAGAGGTGGACACAGACACTTATCGTTATTTGATCTTTTTATTTATTTATTTATTTATTTATTTTTGATACAGAGCCTCAAACTGTCACCCTGGATAGAGTGCTGTGGCATCACAGATCACAGCAACCTCCAATTCCTGGGTTCAAGTGAGTCTCCTGCCTCTGCCTCCCAAGTAGCTGGGACTACAGGCGTCCAACACAATGCCCAGCCATTTTTTGGTTGCAGCCATCATTGTTGTTTGGCAGGCCCAGGCTGGATTCGAACCCGCCAGCTCAGGTGTATGTGGCTGGTGCCTTAGCCTATTGAGCCACAGGCACCGAGCCTCATCATTTGATCTTTGATAAGCCTAGCAAAAATATAAATTAGGGGAAAGATTCCCTATTCAACAAATGGTGCTGGGTGAATTTACTACTGACCTGTAGAAGACTGAAACTGGACCCCCACACCTTTCTCCTTGAACAAAAAGTGACTCTCACTGGCTAAAAGACTTAAACTTAAGACATGAAACTATAAAATTGTTAGAGAGAGTGCAGGGGAAACACTTGAAAAAATTGGCCTGGGAGAATACTTTATGAGGAGGACACCCTGGGCAATTGAAACAACATCAAAAATACCTACTGGTATCTGATCAAATCAAAAAGTTTTTGCACTTCCAAGAACACACTAAGTAAAACAAATAGACAGCCCTCAGAATGGGAGAGGATTTTTGTAAGTTATATCTCTGACAAAAGTGTAATAACCAGAATCCACAGAGAACTCAAATTTATTACTAAGAAAAAAACAACTGATCCCATTAGCTTGTGGGCAAGAGATATGAAAAGAAGCTTCTCTGAAGAAGACAGACACATGGTCTACAGACACATGAAAAAATACTCATCATCTTTAATCATCAGAGAAATGCAAACCAAAACCACTCTGAGATACCACATCACAAAATCCCAAAACTACACATGTTGGCATGGATATAGAGAAAAGGAAACACTTCTGCATGGCTGGTTGGAATGCAAGGTAGTATGTTCCTTTTGGAAGGAAGTTTGGAGAACACTCAGGGATCTAAATGTAGACCTGCTGTTTGACCCTGTAATTCCTCTTCTAGGTGTATATCCAAAGGACCAAAAATCATTTGGCAATAAAGATATTAGCACCAGATTGTTAATTGCAGCTCAATTCATAATTGCCTAGTCATGGTAGAAGCCCAAGTGCCCATTGACTCATGAATGGTTTAATAAATTGTGGTATATGTATACCACGGAATATTACGCAGCATTAAAAAAAATGGAGATTTTACCTCTTTTATGTTTACATGGATGGAGCTGGAAAATATTCTTCTTAGTAAAGTATCTCAGGAATGTAAAAAAAAAATCTAATGTACTCAGTACTACTGTAAAACCAATTTATAATCATTCACACTTGCATATGAAAAATGAAACACCACTATAGCCTAGGATGAAAGAGGGAAGGGGAGGGAGAGGGGAAGGGAGCGGGGGTTGGTTGATAGAGGGAGGTTAGTAGGGGGACCACATCTCCGGAGCATATTGCAAGTACAAGTTGGATCTTTCAGGTGTAGAACACAAATGCCTTACTGCTGTAATTGGGTAAATGAAGTGAAGGCTATGTTGATTAGTAGGATGTAAACACTCCAATTTGTACAAATAATCAACACATTGAATCCCATAATGGCATAAATTTATTCAGGATCTATGTGCAAATGACTTAATAAAAATAAAACAGAAAAGAAAAAGGATGAAAATGGAGATGAAAGGTAGGCCAAGATGGATGACTGAGACGTGAGTTGCCAGACCATCTTAGAAAGAAGAAAAAGTTTCAGAAGGAAAAAAAAAATAGCCCAAGTGTAATTCTTAGATAGAAGTATATACCAAAATATACCAGAAATTCTGTGGGAAGAAGTTTTAGAGTAGAACAAGAAGGAGCAAGATATCAGTAGAGAAACTCGGAGTCCTGTGGAAAGGGTATGTGGGAGATTTGCTTTTCCATCCCTTACACCAAACATACTATATAGTAAGAACGCTTCTGAACTGCTAGAAAAATTTGCTGCACTCATAAGCCCCAAAGCTGCTGTCACCAGTGACCTGGGACCTTCTTGAAAACATAGCACTGGGCTGCCAACCCCTTTGGGCTCACTACCTCCCACCAAAGACCTGAGCTGAAACAGTGGCTGCCATAGTGATCTGCAATAGTGTTTCACCACCCATTGTGTGCCTTTCTCTTCCTTAGAGAGCTTTAGTCCTTCTGTTTGCATGTCACAGGCCCCCACATAATCATTTCCTAGCTCCTGCCCAGACTGCAGTGGGGGTGGTGGTGACTGGATCCTAGAAGAACTCTGTGATCCCTGAGTTTGGACATTTTGGGTAGGCTGCCTTCTGGGGAGAGGATAAAAAAGATCAGAGTGCCAGCTTTCCTGCATTCAGACTCTTCTTTCTCTTACTCTCCCCTATCCACTGCTGCTGAGTGGTAGTTCTCATATGTGTCCACATGGGTACCCCAAGAAATGGTTGAGTCTAGGATCTCAGGAGCAGCAGCTTCCCTCTGTTGATGCATTTACTACACCATGGCTTCCACAGAGATAGTGGCTCTCACATTTCCTCTAAATACCCTCAGGAGAACAAGGAGTGCTAGGACTGTGAATTCCCTGCCTGCTGGACCTCTCCAAAGGTATTCATCTGGCTGCTCCAGCACAGCATGGTGTACCCCCAAAGGAAAGGGACTTCATGCCTAATTGAGCATCTTGAAACCAGCATCCTTCTCCTGGTACAGTCAGGGATTTATCTTTGGGGATCCAGGAATAGGGTCACAGGTGAAAGAGTATGCATTGGCAGAATTGAAGAGAATGCAGTATGGATCTGAACCATAGCACACTCATAGAACATCCTTTCCCCCACAGGAAAGCCATGCTTTCTGTCCAGGGAGATTCTAAGCAGGGAAGCTCCCAGGCCACAGTGCCACTGCCAGTGAGCTCAACTAGTTTAGGCTATGGGGCAGGGAAGGAAGGAAAAGGGCAAAACCCATTCCCAATAGCCAATCTCTAAATCCCGGATGGCCCCTCCATCACAAGCAGACTTTTTGGCTTGATGGGGCTTCTTTAGCTCCTCCCAGATGGCTTTTGCCAGCAGAATCCTGGACACTGACCCTCAACCCCTACCAAGAAAGCACTTGTGTCTACCTTTATGGAACCTAAATGCAGACTTTTCAATATACAACCCCACCTAGTCTTGACCCTCACCCACTTCTGCTGAGTTAGAGAATAAGGACTTGCACGTAAGCTTAGGGCCCCATTCACTGTCTGAGGCATCTGAGTGCTTTTCATAAAGGTCTAGAGCCAGTCACAGATCAAAAAAAAACAACACTGCAGCTTGGTCTTTCTTGCAGGTGCCACCTTTTGGCAGGGAGGTCAACTTATACATTTACTGATTCAAACATACAAGGTGTGGCTAACTCACCCACAACTACCTACCTTCTCAGAGATTAAACTGGGTGGGCTGCCTTCTGGGGAGAGGTATACAGTTCCCAGTATAATTCACAATGTTAAGAAAAACCACTGGAGAAAGAAAAAGAATTTGGAAGACCATCTTCCCCTGTCAACAGAACAAAAAGAAACTGCCTGCACACATAGTATATCACCATTAAAGCTTACAAATAGCTAGCAATAAGAACACCACTGCACTAAGGATATCTATAACCAATGCATCCATCCAGATCCTAGACGCACCCTCAAGACAAGCCAAAGGTCTTTACCTAGTGCTTACAGGAGCACACTTAAGAGTGTGTGTGTGGGATCCTCATCTAAACAGAAGAAAATCCAAAAGCAAGAACCAAAATTGCTCCATGTTAGAAGGAATCAGTTGAAGAACTCTGGAAGTATGAAAATCAGAGTGAAAGGACATCTCCAAAGGAGCACACTAAATCTCTAGGAATGGGTTCCAACCAAAATTAAAATACTAAAGTGCTTGCTAAAGAAATCAAATATGGAATACAAGGAAGCTCAATGAAATCCATGAGAAAATAGAAAACCAACTCAAAGAAGCCAGAAAAACAATTCAGGATTGAATGAAAAATTTAATAAGGAGATAGATATATTGAGAGCAAACTTCTGAAAATAAAAATTTCATTTATACAAATACAAAACACAGTTAAAATTTTTAAAAATAGACTAGACTAAGCAGAAGAAAGAATTACAGAGCTGAAAGATAAGTCTTTCAAATTAACCTAGTCCATCAAAAATGAAGAGCAAAGAATCAAGAGGAATGAGTAAAGTCTATGAGAAATATGGGATTATGTAAAACAGCCAAATGTAAGAATTATAGGCATCCCTGAGGGTGAAGAAGAAAAAGTACAAAGCATGAAAAACCTGTTTTGGGAAGGAGTTGAGGAAAACTTCCCTGATCTTGCTAGAGATCTAGACATCTATATATAAGAAGCTCAATGAACATCCAGGAGATTCCTTGCAAAAAGGAATTCAGCAAGGCATATAGTCATCAGCTTGGCCAAAGCCTATATGAAGGAGGAACTCTTACAAGCTACAAAGTGAAAACATCAGTAACTTACAAAAGAACACCCATCGGTAATAGCAGACTTATCAAGAGAAAACTTAAAAGCCAAGAAAGAATGAGGTCTTATCTTTAGTCACCTTTAACAGAATGACTAACAGAAAAGGATTTTTTATTCTGCTGAAATAAGTTTGACAAATGAAGGAGAAATAATGTCTTTCTCAGACAAGCAAACAAGGTAATTTATCACTACCAGACTTGCCCTACAAGAAATACTCAAAAGTGCATTATTCACACAATGGTACAATAGGTCCCAACTAGTGTAAAAGCACCTAAAAGTTATAGTTCACAGCTTTTAAGAAACAATTGTGTTCCCTCTAATAGAAAAAGAAGAAAAACAAAATAATAAAGTATCATCCAACATGTTGAATAGAACAGTATCCCACATATCAATACCAATCTTTGATGTGAACAGTCTGAAATCCCCACTTAAAAGGTACAGACTGGTGGAAACACAACCCATGTATTTGTTGTTTCCAAGAAATACATTTAAATCACAAGGACTCACACAGACTCAAAGTAATAAGATGGAAGAAACCATTCCACACATAGAGAAAAAAAGTCAGGAGGAATAGTCATTCTCATATCAGATAAAATAGACATTAAATCAAAAATGGTAAAAAAAAAAAAAAAAAAGGACAAAGGTGATCATTATGTAATGATAAAGGAACAATTAAACAAGAAGACATAATGATCCTACTTAATACAGGAGCTACAACTTTCACACAGTAAATTCTTCTAGCAAACCAATAAATAGTAGTATCTTAATAGTTGGGAGCTGACATAATTAGACAGATCATTGACACAAAAATGAATTTTAAAAAACTGGACTTAAACAGGACTCCAGAACAAATGGAACAAACAGACATGTACAGAATATTCTGCCCTTTCAAACTACAAAATATACATTTTCCTCATTAACACATGAGACATTTTCTATGATTGATCATATACTAGGCCACAAAACAAGTCTCAGCAAATTAACCAAAAATCAAAATCATACCATGTATTTTCACAGACCAGAGTGGAATAAAGCTAGAAATGAATTCCAAAAGAAACACTCAAATCTACACAAGGTTATAGAAATTAAACAACCTGCTGCTGAATGATCCTTAGGTTGATGATGAAACAAAGATATCTAACAATTCCTTGAACTGAATGACAGAGGGAACACAAGCTTTCAAAATCTTCAGAATACAAAAAAAGAAGTCCTAAGGGGAATGTTCATAGCCCTAAAGGCCTACATCAAAAAGAAAGAAAGATCAAAATAACAACTTAATGTCACATTTCAAGGAACTAGAAAAAGAAGAACAAATGAAACTCAAAGCCTGCAGAAGAAATGAAATAACAAAACTCAGAGCAGAAGTAAATGAAATGAAAAGCAAAAATTAATTAATTAATTAATTAAAAATTAAAAAAAATAACACAAAGAATCAGTGAAACAAAAAGTTGGTTCACTGAAAAGATAAACAAAACCAACAGATCGTGAGCCAGATCAACCAGAAATAGAAGAGAAAGGACTTAAATGACCCAATCAGAAGTGAAAAAGAAGACATTATAGCTGATAATTCAGTAATGCAAAATATCATTATAAATACTACAAAAACCCACAGGAAAATGCGTTAGAAAACCTAAAGGGGAAGCACAAATTGTTGGAAAAATTCAACCTCCCAGTCCTGAATCTGGAAAAAACAGAAACCCTTCACTGACCAATAATGAGCAGAGAGAGTGGAACGGTAATGAAAAGTTCCCCAACAAGAAAAGCCCCAGGACAGATGGATTGAAAGTTGAATTCAACCTATAAAGAAGAAATGATTCCTATACTACAAAAACTATTTCATAACAATGAGAATTTATTTATGAAGCCAGTGCCACCCTGATACCAAAGCCTGGAAAATAATAGGAAAAGAAAACTACAGAACAACATCCCTTTTGAACATAAACACAATAATCCTCAAAAAAGTACTAGAGAACTTGATACAACAGCACATCAAAGAGACAAACTCACCACAATCAAGTGGATTTCATACCAGAGATGGAAGTATAGTTTAACATGTAAAATCAATAAACATGATTTACCACACAAACAGAAACAAAGACAGAGACCACATAATCATATCAATAGATGGAGAAAAATTATTTTATAAAGCCCAGCACCATTTCATGATCAAAATCCTCAAACTAGGAATAGAAAGACCATATCTCAAAACTATAAAAGCCACGTATCACAAAACTACAGCCAACATCATACTGAACGAAGAAAAGTTGAAAGCATTCCCCCTAAGAACAGTAACAAGAAAATGATCCCTATGTCTATTCAACATAAGTTTCCTTATTTCTATTCAACATAGAATTAAAAGTCCTACCCAGAGCAATCAGGTAAAAGAAGGAAATAAAATAAAATCTGGAAAGGAGAGGTCAAACTACTTCTGTTTGCTGATGATATAATCTTGTTATCTAGAAAAATATAAAGCTTCCACAAAAAGATTCTTGGAATTGATAAATAAATTCAGTGAAGTCTCAGGTGACACAATCTATGCACACAAATAAGTAGCATTTCTTTTTTTTTTTTTTATTAAATCATAGCTGTGTACAATAATGCAATTTACTAAATGTAAAGTAGCATTCCTAAATGCTAGTAGCAGTCAAGTGAAGAGGCAAATCAAGGGCTCAATACCATTCACAGTAGCTATAAAGAAAATAAAATACCGAATAATATGTTTAAGCAAGGAGGTGAAAATTCTCTAACAGGAGAACTATGAAACACTGATGAATGGAACTTCAGAAGACACAAACAAATACAAAAATATCCTCTCCTCGTGTATTTTGGTAGAATAACCACCATGAAAATGGCCTTACAGGCCCAAAGTGAGTTAAAGATTCGGTATAATCCCCATCAACATATCAATGTCACATTTCACGGATTTAGAAAAAAATAACCCTGAAATTCTTTTGGAACCTAAAAAGAGCTCAAATAGCTAAAACAATCTTAAGTAAAAAGAACAAATATGGAGGTATCACATTACCTTACTTCAAATTATACCACAAGCACCCTGTGTTCAGTGTACAAGAAGATAAAAATAAATTTGAGGGGATATGAACCAAATACTGAGAATTACTATACATTCCTTCTAAGGAGATTTTCACTCACTTGTGCCTGATCTCTGTGTCTTTTTCAACAGTTTCATCAGCCTATTGGAAAATTATTTAGACATCAGATTTGTGGATGACTCCAAGGTGGGAGGAGTAACAAAGTGAGATCAAGACTGGAAAAAGTTTGAATGATAGGCTCAAATTAACAGAAGAAAATTTGAAGGTGATAAATATCAAGGCCTCCCACTTAGCCTCAAAAATCATTTAGATAGGTGTGACATGAGGGAGAGCAATTTATAAAGACAACAACTTTGTTTTTGACCACAATTCAGTATGAGTCAAGTATGCCGTCACTGGATGACAAAATGGACCTCACACAGAGAGACAGAGGAAGAACTAAGGCTGCTCAACCCAGATAAGGAAAGAATTAGAAGCAAAAAAGAGTGGAAACAGATTATATTATTTCATCTGAAAACTAAGAATAAAGATTTAGAAGTCAAATTTCGGCTCAGGATAAAGAGCTTTCTAATCATTAGTGCTGAGGGTGTGAGCCCGCAGTACTTGGAGTCATCTGACCTGTGGCAGCATGAAATTCCTTAAAGATGCCACAGAGGAGATTTTTATTGGGAATAAGGAAGAAAGGGAGTTTGATTTGAGAATTCTACATTGATTTCAAACTAAATAGCTTCATGACTCTTTGAAGGTAGCCGGCAAATTTCAATAAAGTGGCTAATAGGAAGCAACCGGAAACAGAAAGAAAAACACCAACGAGCCTGGATAGTCCATTAATGGATACATGGGTCATTGGACTATTGAAACTGGCAAAACTTATGGAGCATCATTCAAAATTCCTACTCAATTGTGAATACTTGTAAGGTAGTGGGAAAAATTTACTAACCCTAGGCATACCTTTGCTTTGTCTCATGCAAAGAAAGCCAACAGGGGGAAAGAAAACATGGAAAACTTCCTTATACAGTAAAAGGGGAAACTTGGACAAGTAAGAGGAAAGGAAGTACAACGAAAGAGAGACATCATGTATCCACTCACCTTTGCTCACCCCATTTCCTACTCGCTATTGTTGTTTTGGATGCATTTAATTTCTTCTCCTCTGGGTCCAATCAACGGCTAACCACATCTGTTCAATTGGAAGTATACGTCATCTTGGTTTTGGAATATAGGCAAATATGCACTTAGTTTTTCTCCAAGCCAGAAGGTTGCTCAATGTTTAAGGATTCTGCTGGTGGATAGCCAGGAAACAGAGAACAATGGTATTGAGACAGGCAGCTGAGCAATAAGGAAGGTTAGATTGTTGTCACTCTATATGCGTGTGGGCCATTTTTGTGACCTTCTTAGAAGAGAGTCATCCCACCTATGAAAATAGAACTTTACACAAATTATAGCAATATCTTTATGCTTTGTCTCTGATACTACCTCCTTCTTCTAAGACCTCAAAGTGCTTTTCTTAATTAACAGATTAATCTTTATACATTCTTTAAAGAGATTGGAACAATTACTATCTCCATTTTACATATGAAGAAACACGGAGGTTAATAAGGCACAATAAAGATTTCCAGGAAGTCTCCTGGAACCCAATTCAAGAGTGTGTAATAACCATCCAGACTCTCCTGAACACAGTTTTTATTAGAACTAATGATCCATAAACAAATGTTATAGGCCTTAGGTAGTAATTTACAGTCACCTGGAGAGATTTTGGAACTGGCAATACTTATTGAGCATCGTTAAAATAATTACATTACAATGATTTGATTTGGCCAGGAAATTTTTAAAACTTACAACAATATAAGCTTCAAACACTTCAGTCTCTTTGAAAAAAGGACATGTAGAAGTGGGCTGACTATTCTCACTTTTGGGAATAAATTCCTATTCTTGTAAGTTATGCACTTAAGTCCAGGATATTTATAAACATCATTTTTAGAAATGTTATGGCTGTTTCTATATTTGTTTTTTTTAAATAATTTTATTAAATCATAATTGTGTACATTGGTGCAATCATAGGGCAGAATGAGCTTCATATACAATCAGAAACATTTTGATCGTACTGTGAGAGATAGCCTTTATAGCATTTTCTTAATCACTATATAAAGACACTGATACTCTACATTTAATAAGTTTCACCAGTACCCTACTAAGATGCACTGTAGGTGTGATCCCACTAATTGCCTTCCCTCCACCCATCCTCCCCCTCCCCTCCCCTCCCTTTCCCTTTTCCCTGTATTCTTGTGCTATATTTGAACACAGAGAGAAGAATTCATTGTTGGAAGTAAAAGATCAATTGATCATTTTGTCTCTATTTTTTTCCAAAACAATCTGGAAAATTTTAAACTTAAATATTTTATCATTATTAAGATACAGCACATACACATATTAAATACTTTATTCTTTCACTTCAGATTTAGTGCCAAAATAGACAAACAAACAATTTACACTGAGTGAATTTAGAACATTCTTGCATCACAGAGTGGACATGGATTGTGAGAATGAGATCAAAGGTTGCGGCCAGTGAATGGATCCGAGGAGGTTTGTTGCCTGACTCTGCGGCTCTGGGAGAACCTGCTGCTCTGCGGGTATAGGAGACCAAATAGCCCCGACTCACTTTTTCGAGTCCGGTGAGCAGAATAAAGATGTAGTGGGCCAATAAAGTTACTATCTGCAAGGTTAAGAAAATCAAAACAGATTAATATTTAAAGAAGTTAAAACCTATTTTATTTAGTAAGGAAGAACAAAAATGCTTGGAATCTAATGGCCCTGTGTCTTTTTGATCTACTCTATGTAGAAACAGGTTGAGAAAAATCCCATATGAAAAAATAAAACCCAGAAATGACCTTTCTGGTTATTAACTGGGACAAAATCTGGAGCCAAACTATGAACATAAAACAAAATCCACACTGGAAAAGAATGGAGAATAAACACTCCAGAGAGTGTACTATTTGCCTCTTTAGAGATGCCAGATTACAGAGGTCATTTGCACCTAATGTGTTGGAAGATTCTTTCATAACTATCAAAAGGTCTCTGCACCTTAATTTTTGTGAATAATATGTACACTGAGACAGTAAAGAATGTAAACCAAAGCAAGGAACTGATGAATTCAAGACTGAGAAATTCTAGATACACAAAATTGTATTCAAAGAGGACTAATTAATTCCCAACCAAAGTTCAGATAGAAAACATGTACATGTTTGTAGTCAGTAGCTAATTAGCAGGTATTTTCTGTATGTCCACTATGCTTTGGGTGCAGTGTGCAACCATAGTTCTTAAAACTTTAGAATTAATTGGAAATCACTTGGAAAATTGGTCAAAAATTTAGATTCCCAAGCCTTATCTTTAGAAATTCTGGTTATAAGTTCTGAGGTTGGGTTCTAGATGTTAATCAAACACACTGGGTTATGCAGACATTCTTTTGATTAAATTCTAAGATTCACCTTGATACATTTATACAATTTCTGAGTACTTTTAGTGTGGAACAGGTCTGTCTCTTGCTATTTATATTAAACTATATTAAAATTGAAATACTCAATATATACTGATAACAAAAGATGAATACAAGTTGCCTTGAGCATTTCCTGTAATTGGAGAAGTCAAATGTGACTTGAATATCACAAATGTCATATGACTTTTTCCTTTTTTAAAAATGTGTATACATTTTTTACACCCTCCATAATATGTATGTGCATTTATATATATATGTAAACACATTATTATTCACATATACTGATACTAATAAATAGTGATATACAACTGATTTTTGCATGTTGAACTTGTATCCTGCAACCTTCCTAAACCCATTTAATTCCAGTAGTTTATAAAAACTTTTTATAAATTTTTTAATAGTATGTCATGTATGTAATAATTTGATTTTGTAAAGACTAGTTTATTTCTTCCATTCCAATTTGTGTACTTCATTTCCTTTCTTGCCTTATTGCATTAATTAGAATCCTCAGTATAATTTTGAATGGTAATGATGAAAGTGAACAGTTTTTCCTTGCTTATTATCTCAAGGGGAACATAATCAATGTAGTATAGTCATTTATCATGACGTTAGCTGTAGGTTTTTTTATAGACACTCTTTTTTAAATTGAAGACATTTCTTGTCATTATTAGTTTTCTTAGACTTTTAGCATGAGTGGTTATTCTATGGTATTTTGGCAAATCCTTTTCTATATTTATTGAGAAAATTATTTTACATTTCTCCTTTATTCCATTACAAATTAAATTTGAATGTTAAGATAGCCTTTTTTTTTCCTGGGACAAGCCACATTTAGTTGTAATATATTATTTTTAAATACATTTTAATATATTTACTAATACTTGGGTAATTTTTTGCATGTCTGTTCATAAAGAATGTTATTCTCTAATATTCTTTTCTTTAATTTCTTTGGTAGGTTCTAGAACAGTGATATGCTGCTCTTGTAAATTAGCCTTATCTTCTGTATTTGGAAATAGTTTGGATAAAGTGGTGTACTTTGATCTTTAAATTTTTGATGCAAATGACCAATGAAACCATGGGCCTAGAACTTTCTTGGTCGTATGTTTTCTTGACAATGAATTTACAAATTTTATAAATTACAAATTATTTGACAGATTTTAGGCTATTCATATTTTCTTGCAATCATTTTCAATTAGGTTTGATGTGTTTTTTTAGGAATTGATCTAATTTATGATTCTGATTTTGTATTGGTATAAATTTTTTCAGTATATGGTGTTATACTTCTAACACCTTTAAGATCTGAAGTAATATTGCCTTTTTCATTCTCGATATTGAGAATTTGTGTCCTCTCTGTTTCTTGATCAGTATTGATAGTGATTTGACAATTTCATTCCTTTTTGAAGGAATCGATGTTGGTGTTTTTGGTTTTATCTATTGCCTTTTGGGTCCTATTTCATTAATATTTTAATATTTTGTTTTCTTATTTCTGTCCTTCTACTTGCTCTGGGCATAAATTATTCTTTTTTTTTTTTCTAGAGCTTTCTAGGTTCTTAATCTAGAAAATTAAGTGATTGGCATTAAGTCTTTCTCTCCTTTCTGGTATTGTATAATTATTTTTGTTATACATTTCTTCTAAGGCACTTCTCTGTTTGCACACCACCAAAATTTATATGTTGTGTCTTCATTATAATTCAGTTTGTGTTTTTTCTAATTTTATTTGTGATATTTCCTTTAACTTACCCTATTAACAAAAGTGTTTTTCAATTTCTAAATATCTGGGTGATTTTTAAATTGTTCTTTAATATTTGTTTATAATTTAATTCCATCATCCTCAGAAAATATACTCTGTAAGATTTCTAATGCTATTCCAGTGATAACAATCTTGGTGAATATATTGATTATATGTACTGGCAAAAAGTGTGTATTCTTTTAACATTTTTATGTATACATAATAGTTATAATAGTTATATATTTGTGGGGTACAAGTGGTATTTTAATAGAAGTATGCAATGTTAATGATCAAATCAGAGTAAATGGAATATCTATCACCTCGAGCATTTATTATTTCTTTGTATTGAGGACTTTCCAAATCTACTCATTTGGTTATTTTGAAATAATCAATGAAGTTTTATTAACCATAGTTGCCCTATTATGCTACCAAACACTGCATTTTATTCCTTCTACCTAGCTGTACGTTTTTACCCATCAAACAAGGACATGCACTCTATATCTGCTGGGTATAGTATCCTATAAATGTTCATTAACTGAAATTGATTGAGAATGCTCAGATTTTTTTTTAAAACATTTGAGTAAATTGCTTTTTTAAAATTTAAATTTTTATGGAATTCAGATATATATTCACCTGGATATATCTTGGTAGAAATTAATTTTATGCCCTTATTACAAATAAAACTTATCTAATGGATTTGTGCTTTTCAAAATTTCTAAATCTACTTTTTCTATCAATTATTTGAGATAACGATGTTAAGGTTTCCAACCATCATTGTGAATTTGTCTGTCATTTGTTTTCCTTAATGTACTTTTGTACTCCTGTCATGATGTACCTATACTTTAGGATTTCACAGTAATCATAAAGAATGGCTATCCTTCTCATTGTTTTGAAATGTTCCCTTTTATTTCTATATTTCTTGTCTTGAAATCCACTGTTTCCACCATGAATATAGCATATACCAGCTTTCTTATGCTTACTATTGATGTGGCATGTTTTTTCCTGTCCTTTTAGTTTCAATTTATCTATATCTTTACATTTTAAGTTAATTGAACATTTTAAATATTTTCTTTACTTCACCTACCTGTTGACTTTTTCTAGCTATTACCACTTTACATTGATTTTTAGTGGTTTCCCTAGAGATTAAAATATGTATCCTTAAATTATCGCAGTCTACATGAAATAAATATTATGCTATTTGACATTATATATTTTCAAACTTTCAAAAATATAAAAAGCATATAATAGTAAAATTCCATTTTTATTCTCTTCTTTTTCTGTAATATACAGTTTAGTTGCTTATACGTTAAAAAGCCGTGTTATATTATTTTTGTTGCTTTGCTGTTATTTCTTGTTAACAGTAGGTTATCTTTAAAAAATAATTAAGAAAATACAGGAAAAGAGAAAAGGACCGCTCTATACTTTTCCTTTGTCCCCCTGAATATCCAGGTTTATAATCAGTGTCATTTTCCCTCAATCTAAAAAAGAAAAAAATCGTTTCAGCTTTTTTTTATATTTCAGTTCTCATAGTAATGAATTCTCTCTGCTTTTATCCTTATTTTGAAGAATAATCTTACTAGCCATGGAATCCTCAGTTGTTGGGGCTTTTTTCTTCTTTTTATCACTTTAAGATACTATATAGGCTGTTATAGTAAATATGATTATATATAACGCAGGTCACACATTATATTAGAGTCTTTTACAATCCATTATCCATTCTTTCTGATGAGAGGTCATTCATCATCTCTGTAATTGTTCCACTGACTTTAATATGTCTTTTCTCTGTGTCTTCTTTGAAAATTTCTCCTTCCTTCAGTTTTTCAGCATAGGCGTTGGCCAGGGATACATGGCGAATCCCTACTTGCTTTCCTTCTCTTGTATAGCTCTCCATAGTATTCTGCCCTGGGAATGCCAGCCAGCACTAGTCATTAAAAATTTTTATCTCTGCTTCTTCAGCTCATAACTTCAATTTTTGCTTTGGTTTTACCTGTGTGCTCTTCGGCAGTTAGCAAGGGAGTTAGTTGTGTTTGCCATAATGTGTTTACTTTCTCCTGGATCATAGACCACATATTGGCTGTTTTCAATGTCTAAAAGTAATTTTTCTATACATTTTGTCCAATTTTATAGTTGTTTATGGTGGGAGGGCATGTTTGTTCCTGTTAACACAGACAGAGATAGAAGCAAAGAGCACATTGAGCACCCAAATTTTGGCTTCTAAATACTAGTGGAAAAGCTTCTAAAAATAATAAGAAAAGAGGAATGTAAATTAATTAACATAATTTGCCAGCTATTTTATATAATAATAATAATCAATGACAAGATACAAATTGAACATAATTATCCCATTTACAATCATAGCACAAAAAGTAACACACTTAGGAGTGAATATTATAAGACACGTTAAAAACTTATAATGAAAACTTTAAACCATAGGAAAGACACAAAAATAAACTTTAGTTAATAGAAAGCTTCACTAGGATCTTCAATAGGAAAGTTCAGCATCAAAAGATGCAATTCTCAGAGCAAGGTGTGGTGGCTTATGTGCATAGTCCCAGTGAGTGGGGAGGCTGAGGCTAGAGGATTGCTTAAGGCCAGGAGTTCAAGACCAGCCTGGGCAACATAGCAAGATGCTATCTCTAAAACAGAAAAAAATAGCCTGACATGGTGGCACCTATCTATAGTCCCAGCTACCTAGAAGGATGAGGCAGAAGTATCACTTGAGCCTAGGAGTTGGAGGCTGAAAAAAACAAAGAAGAATTTATCACTGAGTTAATTTTTTAAATGTTACCTCAAGTCAATGAAAATATAAATTTTGTTTACAGTGAAGCTTTTCTTAAATAAATAAGGAAAAAATAATCAAAGAAAGAGTCAAAGTCAAGGATGGCATTTTGTGGATTTTTCCCCAAGAACATTATGAATCACTGTCTACACTAATATCATAGTCACCCTCTTCATCTCCCCATAAATCATTAGTATGGCCTCTACTTTGTAAACCTCAGAGCAGTCTTCTCAGGGGAAAAAAAGAAGGTTTTGTAAAAGGAGTTTGAAAAGAAAAGAGAAATCAATGTATGGTTCTTGTACTGATTTGATATTTGTCTATGAATCACTGGTAATGTTTTGAAGGAGCAGTAAAAGTAAATTTAAGTATTAATAAAGTAACATACTGTATAGGTGAGCCAGAAACTGAAGGCAAAGGAACAAAAGATCCATTAGTTTCATCTGATTGATTGCATTTTGAGTCATCAAAGGGCAAAGAGTTAGAGCACTAGGTATCTTTCAGAAGTACACGTTTCCAAATGAACCAAAAAACGAAATGGGAAGGTATCAAAGACACATTATTCTTCTGTGACCTGAGGCCAGCCATTTACCATATTTTACAATCTCTTCTACTAGCATCTTATTTTACTCTCACTCTTTTTTTTCTGCAAAGGCTAGGTGTGAGGAGTGAAAACCAGAAATTTTCAATGAGTGAATAATCCACTTTAACAGTAAAGAATGTGCTTGACTCAATTTATTTTATACTAGAATCCCTACAAATTGTGTTGGAAGTTACTTATTACTTGGAAAATACTTCTTCTGAATAAAAAATATAATTTCCTGTTGCACATGTTTTTATTTAGACACATAGCAAACTTCCTCAGAGAGTGAAACTGAAGTTTTCTTTAAGCAGAAAACTGGGCAGAACTGAATCTCCACATATGACTCCATTTGTATCCAATGTTGGCTTTATTTGCTAAAAATGAGCCAAAGATACCAAAGCGCAGTCCATGATTTGTCCTCTCCACATTTTGTTCTCTCTGGTGAAGGGATTCTGGATTATTGTTCAGCACTGGGCAGGATGCCAGAGTTCAGGGGTTGCCAGGAAGGATGGGAAACCTCCTTAGATCAGGGGTTCCCAGTAATGAACAAATGAAAACAAAGGAAGATGAGAAAAAGGGTGGAGGCTGGCTGTGGGTTGCTGACTTTCTGAGTTTCTATTTTAGATCACTTGCACGGAATCATTAGGGCGGATGCCATTTCTACACTATTATGAAGGTCACCAGAAGTGAGATCTGGCATCTGGTTCACTTTCTGTCTAAGTCATACACTGAAGCTTAATCAGAGAAAGCAATTTAGCCTTTATTCTGAAAACATTATCGGAAGGTGTAGCCTCACATTGCACTTTGCCAGCAAACACAGAAAACTGAGCATAATAAAACCTTCCACATTTGAAGAACATTCAGGGCTCCAGTGCAGAAAATATTTATCAGATTAGAGCTGTTGCTATAGAGGGTGAAATCCTTCTCTCTTGCCTTACTGAAACTACGCTCTTATTTTTATTGTTCGGCATCTTTGAAATTTTCTGTCTCTTTGCTGTTTTTCAGACCCAAGGCATGTGTATCCTCCAAAGGCCGTCATTTATTTTTCTTTCTCTGTCAGCCCTTCCCTAGACATCATACTGAAACGCGGCCCCTACTTCTGCATAAATAGTTCCCCAATTCACGTTCTGACCCTGACCTCTCTTCTGAAATCTAGATCCCTATTTCCAATTATCCAATATTATAACTTATATACTCTATCTAGATGAACCTTGTTCACAACACTACATGAAGCATTCGGGTAATATTCCTTTAATAAAAAGCATAGTTATGCTGCCACAGATGTTCCAAATTGGTTACAATCATAACCCAAGTGTCTGCCACCTGCATGCCTCCAAATATCCGACATCTGGAATTCTTTAATGCTTAAAGGCAAAACAGACTGAAAACTACATCTCACATAATGCCCCACTCGATGTCTCATGGATTCCTGAAGGACAGTTAACAGGTGGGCTGGAATGGGAGGTTATATTTCTGCTAGTCACCTTGCCTAGTCATCTTGCACTCCAATTTCCTGCTTTGGTTAAGTTCTGAGTCTTAGGGCTGCTTTCTTCTTTATTCTTTCTGCACACATGCCAGTGACTTCCAGATCTGATGTCTTCCTTGAGTTCTGGAATACATTTCCTAAATGCCTTTTCAACACTCAACTTGGATATCTACTAAACATCTCACACTTAAAGTACACAAAATTGAACTCTTCCCCCAGCCCACACCTGTTTCTGAAATTTTCCCTGTCTCAGAAACCAGCACTACCATTCATCTTGTTCCTGGGGCTAAAACTCCAGAAGTCATCTTTGATTTTTCTCTTTCTCACACACCCAGCAACCTGTCTACTCTATTTTCAAAATATATTTTTTTCACCCTTTCCAACACTATCATAATCTCTCACCTAGACAACAGCCAAAGCCTCTTTTCCATTTTCTGTTGTTGTGGTTTTTCCACGTTTGTCTCTTTACATCCTAATTTCTTCACAAAAACCACCATGATCCTTTAAGACATAAGCCACATGATGTCTCTTTTGAATTCTAAACTGTCTGTGACCCCTCCTCACACTTAGAATAAAATCCAGACACTTCGGTGAACGTGGTCCTCCATGACTTTGCCCTCACCTCCCTCCCTGGCTTAATCTCCTGCCACATTCTCCACTGTTTCTTCAAGCTCCAGCCAGCAATGCTTTCCTGTCCTTCCTTGACTAGGACAAGCTCTTTCCAACTTAGGACATTTGTGATTGGTATTAGTTTATATGGAATGATTTTGCATCACTTTTTTGTGGTCTACAAATCAGTTCATAACTTTCAACATAATAATACTAATTTTAATCCATACTATGGGAGTTGGTAACAATTGAATTGCCCTAAACTAGAATATACATTTATCACACATGTTCTATTTGCATAGTCCTTGAGGTTTTTCTCTTTACAGCATTATTATAATTTTAAATTATATAATCTATTTTTTATGTTCTCATGATCTATTCCCCCCTTTCTCCTTAATTCTGTAGAATATAACCTTCATGAGGGTAGCACCCCTGTGGCTGGCATATAGCAGGCATTCAATGTATGTTTGTCAATTAAATAAACATGTGGGGCTTGTCATTCACCTGATGGAAATTCCATGGTTTTTTTGTTTGTTTGTTTGTTTTTATTTGTAAAACACAAAGAGTAACAAGATTAGAGTGAGAATACCTTTGAATACTTACAATTCTCTTTTCTATTTGTCTGTAGAGCAATTCAGCTGCCTTTTCATCTGGCTCATCTTAGCTGCACCCTGTGGGAACATCACCATTTCCATATATCCTACCAATGTACCCCAACTAATCAAGGACAGCTTTCTTTATACTTTAAAGAAATTTCGATACCTTTAAAAAATGTAGATGTCAATGTATTTTTATATATATATAATTTGAAATTATATATGCATGTTCATATATGTATATATTTACATAGTCTACATAATATTCTATATTAATAAAATTGTGTATTGTTTTATATACACAGATTATTTGTGCTTATACAACTAAAGTTAAAAGGATTCTGTTCCTTTGTATATTAATTATTACAAAATGTTTCCAGTATGATTAAGAGTGGCAATAACTGTATTCATTGATGTGTTCTGTTTTGCAGTATAAATAGTGGCAGGTATGGGCTTATACAGTGCTTGTGGTTTTGTGTGATGCCTGAGAGTGATAACAAAAATATTGAACTATGTGATTTAGTATCCACAAGTCTTTCACTACCTTTTTAGCATAAAAATGCTACTTTTTTCTTCCCCCAGACTTCCTCATCCTATCAAATTTTCCAAAAGAAATGTCAGCCTGGAGAAAGCCGAGTAGGTGCAGCAGAACCTGACCACTTGCTAACTTTGGAGGAGATAGTATCTCCAGTACCATTTTGGCACCCAATGCCCGTGGCTCAGACGAGCCCTGTTGACCATACCTGGCATCATGTAGCTGGCTGGAGCAGAGAGGTTGTATTAATAGAAGCTTGGTGTTTCTCTAACTCCCATTAATTTGTATCACTAGGTACTTTTCTCTCATCTCTGGCAAGGACTTTCACAGTTGATTCTACCATGATAAACTTGGTAGTATAAAAGAAAGAATAAGGCTCATTGAGAACAGCAATGCCATCAGAAAAGAAGGCCTTGTTCAAGAAGAAGCTTTAGAAATAACTTATAATTCAGCCTAAAGTACTATCAAGATGGCGACAGAATTATGCAAATAAAAGGTATCTTGCCCTATTTTTGACATTTTCTATAAATCTTGTGTGTCTACCAAATCCAAGTACCCCTTTGGCGGTGCTCTTTAGGTCACCACAAGAATGCACTATGGATTCATAGTTGATTGATCATTGAACCTTGGCTAAACCAACCATCTTAAGGTCAAGTTTAAAGGTTTGCCTGTTAGGTGGAACAACATGAGAGTCTGGGGAAGTCATTCATTTTCTCCTGGATTATTATTAGTGTCTGAACCTACCAGACCTCTTGGGAGTAGGAACTCATGTAACACATCTTGGGAGTATGAATATATAAAGAGAGAGTTAAGTTTGGAAGCAAAATTCAAGTGATTAAGTTGCAACAATGGTAAATTGTTAACATTTGAGAGATTGACCACTAGAATTCCTGCTGATCATTAAGGCTACCACATCAATTCAGATTCCCTATTTTCTGGAAAGACTTCCCATTTCTCTTTCTTTCAAAATAACCTTGTAATGAACTCCTATTTACTAGGGGAGGCAGAAGATATTTCTGGTCCTTTAGCCTTAAATTAGATCACAAATGGTAGTCTACTTAATGACTAATATACAGTATCTTAGCTTTTTACTTTTAGCTTCAGAGTCCTTGACTACACAGGGGCACTGAATAGTCAAGATTTCTCATGTTTCCAAATATATAAGGATTGTGGTGTCCCATGTTTAACCAACACCAAATTGCCTCAAAAATTCCCAAATACTACAAGCACATCCTAGGGGAGGCATAATGGAGTGACAAAGAACACCTACCATATATTTTAAGAAATAATAGATTATCCTGGTCTGTATTGTGCATTGCAATCTTTTTTTTTTTTTTTGAGAGGGAGAAAGTCTCACTTTGTTGCCCCTGATAGAATGCCATGGCATCACAACACACAGCAACCTCAGACTCGTGGACTCAGGTGATTCTCTTTCCTCAACCTCCCAAGTAGCTAGGACTACAGGCACCTGCCACAATACCCATCTATGTTTAGAGACAGTATCTTTCTCTGTCTTGGTCTGGTCTCAAACTTGTGAGCTCAGGCAATCTGATGGCCTTGGCCTCCCAGAGTGTTAGGATCACAGGCGTGAGCCACTGTGCCCAGCCCCACTTTGCAATCTTTGAGAGTGCTTTTTATCGAGGAGGCAGACAGTCAGAAATCAACAATCCTCATTGCTTTCTGGAGATTAAAGACTATTTATGTTTGTAAGTGGACCAGAACCTTGGCTAAACCAACCATCTTTTCAGCCAGGGTTCTGAATCCTGATGAATGCTATCTGGGAACAAAATCATAGATGTTTTTGCCTTCCTAACAAATGCACTGCATTAGAATTCTCCAGGGAAACTGGAGAAATGGGATATATGTATGTACATAGACATATACACATACTCACACATATATAAATATATATAGTATATATGTAGAGAGAAAAATTTTAATGATTATATCACATAGTTGTGAGAGTTAGTAAATTTGAAATTTGTAGATCATGCTGACAAGTTTGATACTCAGGTAGGGTTTCTGTTTCAGTTGCAAGGAATATTTCTTCTTCAGGAAACATCAGCCTTTGCTCTTAAAGTCTACAACTGATTAGATGAGGCTTACCCAGATTATGGGTGGTAATCTGATTTACTTAAAGTCTACTGCTTTAACAGTTAATCCCATTTAAAAGATACTTTCTCAGAAACATCTAGATTTGTAATTGATTAAGCAATTGGGCACCAAACTTGGCATAAATGGCACTTAAAATTAACCATGACAGACATTATTTTTTGACTTAGACTGACTATCTTTTTACTCTTTATGGGGAACAGAGAGAGCTATAGCAATTGCTAAGTAAAAGAATAGGCAAAATAAAATAATAAATTTGTGCTACAAGTTTGTATAAAATAAATAGATAAAGGCCTTTGAACTGATTTTTTATTTTTATTTTTTGTTTGTTTTGGGTATACAGATGGTGTTCTTAATAACTCCTTGACTCAGGAAAGCAGGAGCTTTACTTTCTGTATCACTCGTCACTTGATGTGAATGACAATTATACCTATCAAGGGCTGCTGCATGTGGTTGCATTGCTTGTGTATTGCACAAAACTATTCAGCAGAGATCACACATGTGGCTGACATCCATCCTACGCCTCACTCTCCCAGCCACGAGTTCCAGGTGTGGAGCTGGTTCTGTCCTAAGGCAAGGACACTTTTCCGTCTTCTCTGAGCAAGGGTGCCAAGAGTTAGCCAAGCCATGCCTAAGCCAGTGGGGCTGTGGCCACCCAGAAGAGGTATCTTATTCAAATTTGCACAGAGATATCCTAGGGGCTGTTTTGGTCACATATATCTCTGTATTTTAAATACATTCTTTCAGACACACATGCCAGCAATTCAAAAAGTCAAGTCTTTCCTCCCTCTAATTGAAAGATGAAAACAGAGATTATTGTAGGTTAAATCATAATTAGCTTTCCATTTTTCCACTTGCCAGAACCACCTCCTTTTCCTCCTGCTGATACAGGCCCCATTGCCCTCTCAGAAATGTTTCCACCCTAGTTTGTCTTCCTCTCAAAACCCACTCTGCTGACAGATAATAAAAATGACTCCTCTCCTCTCACCAACCCTTCCCATCCTTCCCTTCACTTCCCCTGAATCATATCACAATTTCTCCTATACTTTTATCCTCCCATAGCAAAAACAAAATTCCCTGCTAATTTTCTGTCTTCAGCTTTCAAGAAATACTTTGGCAGCTTACCCTAAACCACTTTTTCTTTTGCATATTCATCAACTATATACATAATATCTATACATTTTATCTTACTTCTCCATTGCTGTTTTCATTTGCTTATTTTTTTTCAATCTGGACCAAGACTGGGTAACTGCCCCTGGAAATCCCCTTATAATTAATTTTGTTTGCCCCAAAAGGGAGGTCTCCAGCTGAAAGGTATCTATGGAATGCTCCCCTCTACTGAGGGGAGGTAGAGACTGAGGTCAGGAGATAGTTTCACTTCCTGAAACTCCAGGTTAATCATTTCATCAATAAGGCAAACTCCTCGTCTTTGAGCAGATCACCTCCTTCCACTGGGCAGTGCTTCTTCTTTGCAATTAATGTTTCAGGAAATTGTTCCTCATGACTATGGTTATTTATTATTTCCTATGACCAAGTTGCATATCCTGTGTTAAATTGCAGTATTAAGAATTAGAGAGTTGCTTTCATCAAAATAACAAAAATCATCACCTTAGTTTCTGATAGAGCTATTGATTACAAAAGTCATCTGAGAAGTTTGTGGAGATCCACCCTGACTCTACATTGGAAGAATTGCTGTCAACTGGTTATCTGCACAACATAATAGTGCTGGTGATGACAATTACAGCAGTTTAATAGCAGTATAGAGATATTCATACTTATGTATTATCAACCCTCCTCCTCCCTCCAAATTGGGATAATGAAGTGGAAGAGAGCATTTGTTGAGACCAAGATGAATGCAAACATCTGGAAAGGGATACCACAGAAGAAAGAACAAAGAGCTTCCTGTCTCAGCATATCTCAGCTGGCTGTGAGATCATGCCATTATTTTGCATATGCTTAATGCCTCTAAAAAGTTTTTGTGCTATTTTTTGATTGTTAATACAGTACCATGTTTCAATATTTGTGGATATTTGCTCATTACTTCTCACCAACATCCTGGGGTAATTGGAAGAAACCTCATTTGCAGGTGAGAACACAAGCTGTAAAAACCAAAAGGGTTTGCTCAAAGTTACTAAGATAGTTAAAAGACTATTGTTTTCTGAGGCAAGAGAATCGCCTAAGCCCAGCAGTTGGAGGTTGCTGTGAGCTGTGTGATGCCATGCATTCTACCGAGGGTGATAAAGTGAGACTCTGTCTCTACAAAAAAAAGAAAAAAAAAGACTGTTGTTTTGCAAACCCAGGGGGTATGTTGAATTCCAATGTTCAACCTCTTAAATGTTCAGCTACAGAGCTCATCACTCACATGACAATATGCCACCATGTATGGAACTGTTTGTTGGTAGACAGTGCTAAAACTCTGGATCTGAAGTCACAAGACCTGGTTCCAAGACTAGCCTCTGTCTCTTGCCAGCTGTGGCTAATCACCTACCTTCTTCATATGATAAATGGATTTTAATAATATTTGCTTTACCTTTCTTATCAGAAATCAAATCCACTAATACATGAGAAATGCTTGGAAAGCACTATTTAAACACTTGGCATTATGTGACTTTATAAACATTTTTTAAGTCACTTTTTACTGCAAATAATCTGTGTCTAAAAATGGATAAAAGGGTGGAAGTTGGCCCTATCATTTCTTGGGGTGGCTTGCTCTCAGAATTCCTCTTGTGCCTAAAGACCCTTCTGAACTCTCTTGACTCATCATGTTTTACATATATTTTACCTGATTCGTGCTTGTTTCTGTCCTTTGGAGAGAGAAGGCAATGGGGGATTAAAGAGAGTTTATGATTTCTGGGTGTTGCTGATGGTAATTCCGGATGTGAAGTGAGGTATGTATGTGTAGCAGGGAGCATGGACTGAGAATGTGGGAAGGTCACAGATTCTGCTCTGGTTTGTGTCTTTTAAAATAAATACAGAAGAACCCTCATAGTTGACCACCTCCTTAAGTTGACCTTTCATAGACTAGACAAGCACCACATGCACATATCAGTACAGGAGGCTTAGTTCTTATGTTGACTACAGCCATATGTTGACCAGTTTGTTACAGACCCTTGGGTGGTCAAGTACAGAAGTTCTACTGTGTATTAACATTTTTAAAAATGTATTTCCATTTTTCATCCATCTCTTTCTATTAGTCATTTTAGCAGTCCAATGTTCCTAACATATGTAATCATTAGCCGAGGAGAAAAGAACTCACCTTCTTTTCTGATTTATTTCTCTGTTCTATTTCTTATACATTCAACATTGGCAATCATCTGTTTCTGTGACTTGCTCATAGGGATTATTTCAATAAACATCTGTGGAATGAATTTATTTCTTGTATTATATGAAAATTTTTCTGGTCTTCTTTCTGGTTTCACACCACTTGGAAACTAAGGAAAACACTATTTTTCTTTTAATTTCCTCATTGAAGGGATTTATATTCCCATTCTCTCACCATCTCTCTCTCTCTCCCTCCATATATATATGTATGTTTGTGTATATATGTATGTGTATATATACACACACACATACACACGTATACATACACATATATACATATATGCATACACATATACACATATATATACATATATATATACACACAAAAAATAATAGTTATATTATGATTAACAGGGGTGTCTGCATTGTGCAACTCATCAAAGAATAAGTGAAGAAGTGCCTTATCAAGCAAAGCATAAAATAGGATTTCTTTAACTATGGATGCTAGCCTTAGGGTTTTATATTAGTTTCCTAGGGCTACTCTACAAACTTGATGACTTAAAACAACACAAATTTATTCTCTCACAGTCTGGAAGAGCAGAACCATGCTCTCTCTGAAGGGTTAAGGAAGAATTTCTTCTGGGAAATTCTTCTGATGTCACCAGCAGTTCTTGGCCTTTTTTGGTTTAGCTGCTACACAACTCAATCTCTGTTTCTGTCATCCAAAGGTGATTTCCTTGTGTCTTCTTATGTGTGTGTCTCTGCATCTTCTCTTCTTAGAAGGATGTTGGTCACACTGATTAAGGGCCCACTCAGCCCTAGTATAACCTCATCTTGTATTACCTCTTCAACAACTCTATCTCCACTTGAGTTCATGTTCAGAAGTTTGGGAAGAGCATGAGTTGTGGGGTGATGCTATTCAACCCAATATGGGTTCCAAATGAGGCAGCAGCCAGAAAATCAATACCTAAAATTTCTCTGTTACTTTGGAAGTAAGTTGTAACTGACTAAGATAACTCTTCGGAGATGGAAATGGCTTTGGAAGTAGGTTCTGGTGGAAAGAAGCCGGTTATTAGTGCTGACCTCTACAGCCACACAGGAGAACTCCATCTTTAAACATTATTTCTACCTAAGACTGCTCCAGCCAGGAACACAGTGTTGATATATAATACTTGGGCTCCATAACAATGATTTAAAATTATATTCAAAATTCCATATCCTTAATTCCAGAATCTATAAAGAACTGAAAATAGACTTTTTGTGTAAGCACAAAAGTATACATTCAATTTTCATTCAGTGTCAAACCTGACCTAAAGTTTTATAGGTCTCTTTATAATGTTAATGTTTGTATGTTTCGCTGGAAAAAATTTGAGTAAGGGGTCTTATCGAGACACCACTAGGAGTCTTGTGTTATATACTGTATAAGTACTCCATATTTTTGAAATTTCAAAAAGAAAAATAGTTCTAAGTATGAATTCCCAAATACCTGGTGCTGAGTACTTTACACAAGTAAATACAGGCCTATTCTTTCAATTAGGGTTACTTAAATCAAACATAAAACCTGTTACCACAAGCTTTGAGTGTTTCTGCTCCAGTTGCTCTTAGATATTCCTGAGCACTGCAATCACCTATAAAGCTTCGAAAAATCCTAATACCTAAGTGTCTCTGCAAACCAAGTTAATCAGAACTATTAGGTGTGGGATCAAGGTGTCATTGACTCCCCAGGCAATTCCAATGTCTACCTGAGTTTGAGAAAGACTGATCTGGTCCTGACCCAATCACTCTCATGTTCTTTTCTAGTGGAGCCAATCAAAACCTCATTCCAGCCACCTCTCCTTACCAAATACATACAACAGCTCACATACCATGAAGAATGAATAGATGCAAGTGACATCTGACACTAGTAAAAAAAAAACAGAGCCACATGTTAAAAATTGAATTTTCTTGCCCTAAAAGACGTTGAAGTCCTGTGCCCCAGAACTTCAGAATTGACCTTAATGGAAAGAGCATCACTGTAGATGTAATGAGTCAAGATGACAGCATACTGCAGAAGGGTGGACCTTTAATCCAACATGATGAGTGTCCTAATAAAAGAGGAGAGGAGAGCCATACAGAGAAAAGAATGTCACATGAAGCCGCAGACACAAGTAGGGGCAAGATGGCTGTGGGACATTAAATCACGATAGTAGAACATTAGAGAGATGCAGCTGTAAACCAAAGAATACAAACAACAGAAGACACGAAGAGTCAAGGAGGATTCTCCACAAGTTTCAGAGGGAGGAAGGCCTTGCTGGCACCTGGTTTTGGACTTCTTGTCTCTAGAACTGTGAGATTATATTTCTATTGTTTTAAGCCACCAAATTTGTTGTATCTTGTTATGGCAGCCTTAGGACACCTCAGGTATAAAGGAATAAACTACAGCACAGTGTTATGGATGTCCCAGAGCAGGAGGTTGTACTAACTTAGTTGTAATCAAAGAAGTCCACATTCAAGACACTTGGATATACTTAAAATGTACATTATTTTATAAAACTCTAACAACCATGTATTTAATAATTTCAAAAAATAAAAGGGATTAATTTTAAATTTAAATGTTTAAAATTATTAAAATATAAAAAGGATTAAATTTAAATTTTAAATTTATGACTTTTTATATGTGCTTTTTGTTGGAAAGCATTTGAATATTTGGTTGCAGCATGGAGGGCTTCAGTTTCACTTGAGACTACAGATGGGTATCAGTCACTTGTGATACCCTTCCTCTTGGATTAGGTAGGAGAATGTAGATTCACAGCAAAAAGTGGTTGAAAAGCAAAAAAGCAATCTTGTGTGTGTTGAGGGGGGTGTTGCCAAAGGCATGGGTATTCTATTGCATTTGTCCATATTTCAATTGGATCTTTCTTAGCATCAAACAATTACTTTAAAATATCATCTACTGAGAGCTCAATTTATTCCAGCTGTAGCTCTTTATGTGCCTTGATGATATTAACCAGATGACACAGCTGTGTGATGTCATGATTCTCAAAGTCAGTGAACAATTCATTGTATTCTCCAATTGACATGTCTGTAAAAACTGTATATTCTTCACACTTTTTTAAATTTATATTTGACTATTCACATATATCATCCTGCTTATCCATGACTTGAGCTAACTGGGGAAAATGTTCATCCAAAGTTTCCTTTTGAAGAAGAAGTGTTTTGAAACAAAATATCTTTTTTCAAAATTCATATATATATATATATATATTTTTTTTTTTTTTTTTTTTTTTTTTTTTTGCCACATAGCAAATATAGAATTAGTTTTAACTGGCAAAGAAATAGTTAAGTCATTATAATTTGACAAGATATCACAGAAAAAATGCTGTATTTCTATAGAAATCTTCTTTTAATAACTCACATTGCTGATTCTGTTCTTCATAAAATGTAACTATCTGTTCTCACAGAGAGAAAATTATAGCTAATACCTGTCCCTGTGATAGCCAACACACTTTGGAATGAGAGGGCAAATCCACACTGAATACCTCCAGGTTTAATCTGAACATGTTATGAAACACCATATTGCATTTACATGAATGTAGTTAACCATACTTGTAATTTGTTGCCAAGTGTTGCATATTTATTAGCTTTAGCACAGAGATTTTGCTGTTGAAAGATATAATGAAAAGTAATGAGAGCATCTGTATCTGTTAATGCTTTTAAAAATCTATGAAATAAACCCTTTGTATTTTCCTGTCATAGAGGTGTACCATCTGTATATACGTTCACTAAATTTACCAAATTCAGTAAAAATTCATGGCATTCATCTTGAAAGTTGTTGAAGATATCTATTCCTTATGTTGTTTACAGTTACCCAAAGCGAGTACCTCACTGTAGCAAAGAAAATCTATTATGACCCCAGTGAAGTATAAAGTCTATACAGAGTCAATAGCATCAGTTGTTTAATCCAAAGTGAACGAATATTACAAGGTATTTTCCTTTCGAAGTATTGCATGAAGCTATTTTGCTAAGTTGAAAGCTAATGAATGCTGCCAATTAGTTGTGGTTCTCCTTGAAAGATGTAGTTGTTTGCACTTTGAAACATTCTGAAGGTCTATGTATAACTACTATTTTTATAATGCATTCTTTCCCAATTTCTACATCATTGAATGGCTTCCTTCCTCCTGCCCCCAGCATATGAGCAACTTTATAACTTGCTTCAATGGCATTATTTCCAGGTCTTATTGCTGCTTGAGAAAATTGTCTTTGTGATTTTTATCTCTTAATATCTGCAATATAAATTTTCATGCCTCTCCCTCTAATTTAGAATATGTGTGGTCCTTGTGTGTGTTATAATGATGATGAGCATTGACTTTCTTTAATGTTGGTATTGCAGTATCACAAAGCAAGCAAGTCATCTTTTTTTTTTTTTTTTTTGAGGGTAAAAGCAAATGGCTTTTATTACAACATATTTCGTAGAACATTATATTGTATGTACTTTATTGTGTTATGATTAATAAAGAAAAATAGACATGCATATTAAAACATAAAATAGAGAAAAATTATTTAAATTAGCTATTTGTTATTAATTATTACAATAATTATAGAACTCCATAAGTAACTAAAATTGAGTACTTTCACATACAACTCTACTTCCGAGTGTCCCATTTAGGTAGGGTCATTGCATTCTATTTTACTTTAGAGGAGGTTCTCTTTATTTTTATTTTTATTTTTTTATTTTTTTATTAAATCATAGCTGTGTACATTAGTGTAATCATAGGGTACAATGTGCTGGCTTCATTTACAACCTGAAATATTTTCATCCAACTGTTCAACATAACCTTCATAGGATTTTCTTGTTTAATGTATGAAAACATTTGTATTCTGCATTTAGTAAGTTTCACCTGTACCCTTCTAAGATGCACCATAAGTGTGATCCCATCATTTACCTTCTCTCCACCCATCCTCCCCCTTCTCACCCGTCCCTTGCCCCTTTCCCCATATTCTTGTGCTATAATTGGGTTATAGCCTTCATATGAAAGCTATAAATTAGCTTTATAGTAGGGCTGAATACATTGGATACCTTTTCTTCCATTTTTTAGATACTTTGCTAAGAAGAATGTGTTCCAGTTCCATCCATGTAAACATGAAAGAGGTACAGTCTCCATCTTTCTTTAAGGCTGCATAATATTCCACGGTATTCACGTACCACAATTTATTAATCCATTTGTGGATTGATGGGCACTTGGGTTTCTTCCATGACTTAGCCATTGTGAATTGGGCTGCAATAAACATTCTGGTACAGATATTTTTGTTATAATGTGATTTTTGGTCTTCTGGGTACACACCAAGTAAAGGAATTATAGGATCAAATGGCAGGTCTATTTTTAGATCTGAGTATTCTCCAAATGTCTTTCCAAAAGAAACAGATTAGTTTGCATTCCCCCCCAGCAATGTAGAAGTGTTCCCTTTTCTCCACATCCATGCCAACATCTCTGGTTTTGGGATTTTGTATTGTGGGCTAATCTTACTGGAGTTAGATGATATTTCAAGGTAGTTTTGATTAGCATTTCTCTGATGATTAAGGATCGTGAGCATTTTTTCATGTGTCTGAAGGCCACACGCCTGTCTTCTTTAGAGAAGTTTCTCTCCAAATCCTTAGCCCACCCTGAGATAGGATCACTTGTTCTTTTCTTGCTAAAACATTTGAGTTCTCTGTGGATTCTGGTTATTAAACCTTTTTTGGAGACATAACCTGCAAATATTTTCTCCCATTCTGAGTGCTGTCCACTTGCTATACTTACTTCTGGCTGTGCAGAAGCTTATTTGTTTCATCAGGTCCCAGGAGTATATTTTTGATATTGCTTCAATTGTCCTCCTCATAAAGTATTTGCCCAGGCCAATTCTTTCAAGAATTTTCCCTGCACTTTCTTCTAGTATTTTTATAGTTTCATGTCTTAAGTTTAAATCTTTAATTCATTGTGAGTCTATCTTCGTTAGTGATGAAAGGTGTGGGTTCAATTTCAGTCTTTTACAGGTCACCAGCCAGTTCTCCCAGTACCATTTGTTAAACAGGGAGTCTTTCCCCACTGAATGTTTTTAATTGGCTTGTCGAAGATCAAATAATGGTAAGTAGCTGTGTTCATCTCTTAGAGTATGATCTGTGGACTGATGAGAAGAATGTGTATTCAGTTTTGTTGGGTTGAAATGTTCTGTAGATTTCTGTTAAATCCAAATGTTAGATGGTTAAGTTTAAACCTAAAATTTCTTTGCTTTGCTTCTTTTGGAGGATCTGCTAAAGGAATGTTAAAATCTCTGACTACTTTGGACCTGGAGGAAATCAAGTTGCTCATGTCTGTTATAGTTTCTCTTATAAATTGAGGTGCTGTCTGGTTGTGTGCATAAATATTAATAATTGAAATCTCATCATTTTGAGTATTACCTTTAACAAATATAAAGCATCCATCCTTATCTTTACTTACTTTGGTGGGTTTAAAGAGTATTGTATCTGCAAATAAGATTGCAACACCAGCTTTTTTCTGCTTTCCATTTGCCTGGAATATAGATGACCACCCCTTCGCCTTGAGTCTATGTTTATCTTTTAAGGTAAGATGTGATTCTTATATGCAACAGATATCTGGTCTAAGTTTTTGTATCCAGTTAGCCAACCTGTGCCTATTTAGACGGAAATTTAAACCATTCACATTAATTGAAATTAATGATAAGCCTTTCGAATGTTCAGTGGGTATTTTTGGTCCTTTTGCTGTTGTGGAGGTTGGAATTTGATCAAAAGTTTCTGAGTGTGTTTATTTTTGTGGTGGAGGATTATGCTGGTCATTATGGAGGATAGGTCTGAGGATATCCTGTAGAGCTGGTTTAGTTATGGCAAATTTCTTTAACATATGAATGTCATTAAAGTATTTAATTTCTCCATTATAAATGAAGTGAATGAATGAATGAATGAATGAGTTGAATGATGAATGAGTTTCATCAGAAATTCATTTTGGGTTTAGCTGGGTAGAGGATCCCTGGGTTGAAAGTTATTTTGTTTTAGGAGAGTAAAAGTCGATAATCACCCTCTTCTAGCTTGAAAGGTTTCAGCAGAGAGATCTGCAGTCATTCTAATATTCTTCCCCTTGTATGTTATGGTTTGTTGATGGCTGGCTGATTTCAGGATTTTCTCCTTCATATTCACTTAAGTAAATTTAATTATGATGTGCCTGGAGGATGTCTTATTTGTGTTGAGACATACTGGAGTTCTGAAACTATCTGTTATCTGGATGGCAGGATCTCTTGGCATGTCTGGAAAGTTCTCTTTCAAAATCTCATTTAGAAGGGCCTCTGTGCCTTGTGAAGCTACTTCATCACTTTCAGGGATCTCTATAAGGCGAATATTGGTTTTCTTCAAATTATCCCAGAGCTCTCTGAGAGAATGATCTGTTTTTGCTTTCCATTTCTCTTCCTCTTTGATCATTTGGGAACGTCCAAAAGCTTTGTCTTTGAATCAGAAATCCTTTCTTCTGCCTGTTCCATTCTGTTACTGAGGGCTTCTACTGTATTTCTCATATCAGGTAGGGCTGTGACTCCTTTTCTCAATGTGTCTTAATCTTTGGTGATTTTCTCTTTGAATTAATTTCATTCTTTTTTTTTTTTTTTTTTTTTTTTGTGGTTTTTGGCCAGGGCTGGATTTAAACCCACCACCTCCGGCATATGGGGCCAGTGCCCTAATCCTTTGAGCCACAGGCACCACCTTGAATTCATTTAATTCTTGAGACATCTTCTGAATTAATTCTACAATTTCTACTTCATCTTTACTTCCATTTTGTTGCTCTTGTTTGCAATCCAAATTCTAAATTCGATTTCAGACATCTCATCTATCTGTTTGTGGATGGAATCTTCTGGATTGGCTGGTTTGTCATTCCTTGGGGGAGTTGAACTGTTCTTTTTATTCATGTTGCCAGAGCTTTTCTGCTGATTCTGCCCTATGATTGTTTTTGAGCATTTAGCTAGATGAGCAGGTAAGGTGAAATTGGACTGCAAACTTCTACAGTTGTGGTTGACCAGCCCTTCACCTAGGAACTGGGACTGGTGACTGCAGCTTTTCCTCTACAATTTTGCAAAGGATCTGTACATTGCTACAGTCTGTGACTCTAGAGGCCTGCTTGGTGTAGTGGGGATAGGTGGCTCTGTCTTGTATTCAGCTGATCTCTGTCCAATCCTAGTGAATCAGTAACTCTGGGTTGCAGTCTCAGCTTCAGTGAAATACAAGCTCCTAGGACATCCCTTCCCTCACAGGTAATATCTGGAAGAGGACAATCAAACCTTCCCACTACAGTAAAACCTGAGTCCCACCTTGGAGAGTCCTCAGATAATTTTTCCAGTTCAAGAGTTCCAGATCAATTGTCCCAGACAGCCCCCACTCTCTAGCTGGAGAGTTCAAGAGGACTCCAGCAGCTAGACGTTAGTGATCTATTGGCAGCTCAAGTCTGATTTGAGCACCTCTGGTGCTCTGAGGAATCAGAAATGCCCATCCAGTAGGAGGTTTAGAGCCAGAGGTTTGATGCCTCTTACCCCACCTTGGTCATCCTTCACCACCAGGTTATGGTCACTCCAGTCTCTGGTAGTCTCTGTTATCCCAATCTCTGTGGCTCTGTTCTGTCCAATAAGCAAATGTGCCAGGGCTATGTGCCTGCCAGAGTTAAAGTGAGGTCATTGCCTCCTCCTTGTGGTTACCACAGTCTGCCACCATCCAGCAGGGAAAGCTGAGGTCTGCCTGCCTCAGGTGCTCAATGGCAGCTGAAGAAAGTTCCACCTGAGCTCAGTACAAACCTGAGGATATCCAGACAGCAAAAGAATTTCTCCCTCAGTCACTGTACCTTTGTTGCTGCTGTTATGCAGTTCTGGAATCCCTATAGGGCGAGGTCTGGTTCCCTGTGGAAGGCCACAGAGTTGGGGAGATGACTCTCTTAGAGTTAGACTCCAGCAGGATTACTCTACTAATGCTGAAGTTGGGTGGGAGGTGCCTCCTCTTAGGTTAGTGCACCTTAGCAGTTTCCAAGCCTCCACGTATAGTACAGGAATCCAAGCCTCTGTCTGCTGCTGAGATACTTTTTTTGGGCCAGGTCAGTCACCTTTCCCTCTATGTCTTCCTGTACAGTTACTGGATTCACAGGTATAGTACAGCTGTACTGCCACCATCTATGCAATGCCTGGTCCTAGCCAAGAAATGCAGACATTCTGGATTCTGGTGGAGTTGGACTTCTAGACTTCCAGACTGGGGAAGGGAGTAGACTGAAGGATCAAGGTGGCAAGGAAAGTATTTGTTCAAATTTCATGCCAGAGAAGGGAATTCCTAGACTCTCAGCAGGGGCTCTCTTGAGAAGGAGTCCTAACTTCCAGCAGTTCCCTCCAGTGGAGTGAGGAAGAAGAGCCTCAGTTTATCACTCACCAGTAGAGATCACACAGTAAGCAAACAACTCTCTTAGGGGAGGGGACTGCCACATAAACTCTTTGGGATGAGATCTGTTCCTGAAAATAGTTTCTTTGGAGTTGAAACTTGCCTCAGTGGGGAAGATGAGCAATTATCTATCTCATCTCTCAGCTCAGCTCCTCTTCTTTGGCTTTGTTGGGTTCTTTCTGGCTGTTATCTCTCCCTCTGGACTGGAGCTTCTGTTGAGAGCTGGCTCCAATCAACCGTCGTACCCCATTCCCCCTTGTTCTTGTTGGGTGTGAAAATTGAAGTTTGGGAACATAGCCAACCCGAGGATTTAGCAAAACACCAAACACATTGGGATCAAATGTACAAATAAATAGATAAAAAGGCTACCAGACACACAAGCCCACAGATGCACAACCAGTCAGAAACACATAGAGATACAGACAAAATAAAACAAACAAACAAACAAAAACTACAATAAAAATAATAAAAGAGAAAAGAAAAAGATTGAAAATAGAAAAAATAAAAATAACAAAATAAAATAAAAAATTAACAATAGCTCCTCCACGAAAAGGATGAAAAAAAAGAAAAAGAAAGGCCAACCACAAAAATATTATTCTTGTATATATATAGAAATACACATCTATATATATGAGGTAGATGATAACTTTAGTAGGAATATGTTTATATTTCTGGGCACCAGGTGCTGCTGTGAGTGGTTCCCAGGCTTATACCCGATTCACAGTTTACACTGTTACCATGGTAACCACCCTACCTGGCCATTTTTGTATTTTCTATAAAAGTTTGTTTCCTAATTGTTGCCCAACCTCGGCAGCTCTGTTACAGATGGCACTGCTATCCGACCTCCAAACTCTGTGCTGGAGTCCACACTTCAAAAATCTTTCCACTCTGCTCCCAGGTTCTCCCGCAAACTGGCAACTGCAATCAGCTGTGGGGGAGGGACTTGCTGCAGGGGCTCCCACTGCTGTGGTGTGCGGAGACCTTTTCAGCAGCTCAGAGTCTCACTTTAGAGTCTAGCATCCCACCAGTTTGCTGCATAGCCTGAACTGCCAGACCACACCAATATTCCCCACCAGGAATGGTCCAGTCTGTTTAATCACTCCTGTTGTTCTGGGAAAAGGTGTCCATCATTTCAGACCATTCAAAATATTTGTTTCCCAGGCAAGATCCCCTCTCCTCAATTTTCCATTGGGCTGCCTAGCCTTCTGTGGCTCCTGAGCAACACCCCTTTCTGTTCTCCAAACTCCACTCAGGAATCTACACACCACCAAAATTTTCATCAATTAGGTTTCAGGAACTGCAAATTGCTGTCCTCCGTGAGGAAGGGGCCGGCTGCTGGCCAGCACTGCCGGGCAGGGGAAATCTACAGCAGAGTCCATCGTTTTGAATTACACCTCAAATACAGCAATCCACCAATTCTCTGTGAGTCTCCAGCTGTCTATCCACACCAATAATCCATGTGGGGAAAAGATCCAGAGCCCCCCTCCCTCTCACCTGATGACTTGGGAGAGATGGGCTACATGTCCGTCCCATCTGCCATCATGCTGTGCCCCCCCACAAGCAAGTCATCTTTAACAGAAACAATATTGCAATTCCCCATCCTCATTAAAAAATCTGATTTCTTCTTTCAACATTCTCTTGGTCTTCTGTGAAATGATGAGCTTTTAAGCAGACAGAACTAAAAAACACTATAGAGCTATGTGACTATTCTCAAATTCCACTTCAAACAGAAGCATGGCACCCCATTTTCAAAAGCCAACAAAGACCAGTGTACTCGATCCCCATAAACTCTCATCAACCAAACATCTTCTGGTAGTGGTGCCAGTCAGAGGAGAGGAATTAGAACTAAATCATGAATGTAGCTGCCCCCTGATGGCTTACTAATGTCCTAAGTGGCCAGTCAATTTAGCCCCCTGATGGCTTACTAATGTCCTAAGTGGCCAGTCAATCTGGGAACATTATTTTGTTGAGGCTTATTTTATTCTCTGTTGTTTTAAATGTGTCCATTATATATGTATGCCATGGGCTACTACTCAGCCATTAAAAAAAGATGGTGATCTAGTATGTTTTATAGCAACCTGATGGAATTGGAACATTCCAATCTACATTCACCTAAGTATCAAAAGAATGGAAAAAAAATACCACAGGTACTCAATATTAAACTAGTTGATCAATACTTATGTGCTCAGATTAGAAGCAAAACTCAATGTAATTAAAGTTGGTAGTGAAGGAGGAGAGGATGGATAAAGAGGTTTGAACTTTCTTTTTGATTTTTTTCTTTGAGACAGAGTCTCAAGCTGTCACCCTGGGTAGACTGCTGTGGTGTCACAGCTCACAGCAACCTCAAACTCTTGGGCTTACGTTATTCTCTTGCCTCAGCCTCTCAAGTAGCTGGAACAACACCAGTCTATTTTCTTTTTCTTTTCTTTCTTTCTTTCTCTCTCTCTCTCTCTCTCTCTCCTTCCTTCCTTCCTTCCTTCCTTCCTTCCTTCCTTCCTTCCTTCCTTCCTTTCTTTCTTTCTTTCCTTCCTTCCTTCCTTTCTTCTTTTGGTGCAATTGTCATTGCTTTAGCTTGCCCAGGCTCAGTTCCAACCTGCCAGCCTCAGTGTATGTGGCTGGTGCCCTGCCCACTGAGCTATGGTCGCTGCCATCATACCTAACAGGTTTGTAAGCACACTTTCTTGGTAAAGGGCACACTTATAACCCTGACTAAAAGTATACACAAGCAAATTATGCAACCAAAATGTGTGTACCACTATAATATTCTAAAATAAATATAAATATGTTCATTTAAAAATAAAATACAAATATAAAAGGCAAACAAAAATGTATTAATAAAAATAAAAAGATTTGTTCCTTAAAATTGGGGTTCAGTCAATAGGCTGCACTTAAGTACCTAGAAGACCACATGTGGCCTTAAGGCTGCAAGTTACCCACTCCTGCCCCAGAGCCATCTGGATTCACCATGAATAGTTATTCATGCGTGTCCAAGAACTTCAATTAGAGATGGTTTGAAGTGGGTAGCTGACTTCCCGTGTGAAAGGGAAACAGTTGTAGCTAACATTTACTGAGGGATGACTACAGCCCAGACTTTAGCTCCATTAGTTTAATCCCAAACATCCCTTTGAGTCAAGTACTATTTTTATTCTCAGTTTAGAAAAAAGGAAGCTCCCATAGATAAAGGAACCTACCCAATGTTGCTCTAATAATGGGAAGAAGACCCAGAATTTGGATCCAGTCGTACCTGATTCTAAAGCCCCTGCTCTCAATGTCAGCTTGAGAGCAAAGCTTTTGGTCAGCCCAGGGATTGTGCTGAGGTGACGTTTTTTAAGAGTCAGGGGCCCAGCTCAGCTGGCCGTGCTGTAAGAGTGGAAGTCATGGTTCTGCTGTGACAAGCACAGGAGTTTGGCATCCAGCTCTCTCAGCTGCCAAGAATAATTAAACAAAGGCAATGAGAGCATAGGAAAGGCAATAACAAAAATGCCAACAGCAGCAGCAGTGGGAGGGAGGGCCCAATTACTACTGGTTAAAATGTGAGGAAAATTAAAGTTGGTTATGGTTCAAGGTTGTGTTGAAACTGCAAAGGCAGTGGTCTTGCATAACCATGAAACATGGAAATTAAAGCATTACTGATGTTCACACTGTTTATTTCAGGACTCCACTCCGTCCCATTTTGTCTCAACAAGTCTTATTTCAATCTTGTGCTAACCAACACAGAGAGGAAAAAGATGGATATCACTCCACATGTGTGTGTGTGTGTACATTAAAAATGTAAATAAATTAGAAATAAGGAAAACTATAGCAAGTGCAGCTTAATCTACTTTATTTTCTTCTGACTATGCTGCCCATTCATATTAAGTGAAATGAAGCAAAATATGTCTATAATGAGGTCTCAACAACTCTAAAACATTTTTCAGGCAAAAGCTTCCTGAATTCACCTAGCAAAGCACTGATATTTTCTTGAGTCCTCAGCAATAACAATCATGAGATTGAGCATTTCCTAAGCCCCTGACACATCACAGTTAATTCCTGTAATAGCCTTATGAAATAAGTATGACTATCACCATTTGGAGAGGAAGAAACTGAGCTCATGAAAGTGGAATTAAGTGGCCCCAGCTAGCAAAGGTAAGAGGAAAGAACAAGATTTGAAACAGGACTCTCTGTCTTACATGAAAGCCAGAGCTCTATGTCCCCACGTTATTTTTCCCCACTAATATTTTTCTTCTGTAGCTGAGAGTGTACACTCTGCACTGGCCGCTGCCTTTGCTCCCGTTTTTAGCATGTGTTACCAACCTGTAGGTACTTTCTAAGTGTTGGGGACTAACTGCATAGCTTTGTTTTTCTCAGATTAAAGATTTTTCAGTAATCAGATTACAAGAGGCTGTTCCTCCCACACATCGGATTAAAATGCCTTCTTCAGTGTGGTTGTACTTGAAGCAAACAATGGTTTTTCCACTCAGCCTTTTTAGTGCAAAGTGACTGAGCAAACTCTCAACTAAGGTTTCTGTTCAATTTTTATAACACAGTACTTATTTGCGGACTATAGATTTATCAACTATAGTTGAAGACAAAAATTTATATTATACCTGTATAACCAAATTTGATTTCATTTAATTCTCCTAAGTAAAAGAATGGAGGAAAACAGCTTGTTGATTGCTTTTCCCTTCTTTCTCCATTATTGAACACAGAGTAGGTTCTTGGCAATATTGGAAACACAGAGCAGATAATTTTATGCTCGTTCTCACAGAGTATAGATGTAAGACTAGCAGAGTAAATTTGGCAAAATTGTCCTTAAGTAATATGATTATTTTTTTTAAAAGATAAAGAATTTTGTAGAGACTTACAAAAAAGAACCAAGAATGAGGGGTAATTGGATAACTTGATATACAAATTTCAGAGTCCAGTCCAAACAAAAATTTTATTTTTTTGGAAAATTTTGTTTTGCTTATTATGATACTTTCTGATCAACTGAAAAAGGTCATGTGTCAGAGATAGGGTTAAATGTTCACTAAATCCTGTCTCAGAGTCCATACTTCTAGAAATATGAAATGCTGTATTTTCTAAACCCTTGAAGGCAAGTTAAGGCATAGGATGAATTCTAGCCAACACATTGTGAACAGAAGTGATGAAAGTAACTTCCAAGATGAAGTCATGAAAAGAAAGTTCAGTTTCTCTATTTCTCTACCCTAGTGATCAAGGCGTTCTCTTAATGAAATGGTAAAGACATAAATGAGGATGCCTTGCTGAGTCATGGGAAAGGTCACCCTAGAAACTCACCTAAACCTACAGCAGATTTCATATAAGTGAATCAACAGGAAAGCCATTTCTTTTTCCTGCTGTTTTCCTTGGGAAAAGGGTTTTAATAAACTCAGGTTCTTTAACTTACAGAAATGTCTAGAAATTAAAACATTCCGGATGCTCACATTATGTTCAGGACTCCATTCTCTGGGTCATTTTGTCTAAAGATGTCTTGATCCAGTCATATGCTAAGAGCCATATCTATTCAGGAAGTTTTTCATTTTTTTCTGGTATTATTTTTTTCCATATATATGCCCCATTGATTCTTACTCACATTTATTATTTTCTTCTTTATGCCTATTTTGGATTTGTAATGTCATTTTTCTTTTCATTTTTCTAATTGCAAAATGTCTTAAAGACTTGAGTTGTTAATTTTAGACCCTTTTTTTTGAATGTGAGTATTTAATGCTCCATGTGCACATGAAAGTAAAAGTACATTCTATAGTTGTTGGCTGGAGTTTTATGAATACCAATTAGGTCAAGGTGGTTGATAGCACTGTTCATTGAAATCTTCTATATCTTTTCCCTATATATTTTTCTATATATTTTCCATATTTTTTTTCTAATTGTCCTATTGATGGTTTAGAAAGAAGTGTTAAAATCTCTTCCTACAGTTATTTATTTTTTAATTTCTCTAATTCTACCAATTTTTATTGTATGTATTTTGAAGTTCTATTATTAGGTGCATATATATCTATGATTGCTATGTCTTTCTGATGAATTGACCCTTTTATCATCATGAAACATTTCTTTCTTTGGTTATCTTTGTTTTGAAGTATTCTTTGCTGGATATTAATATAGCCATTCCAACCTTCTCCTGTGCTTTCAGGATATCTGTGTCTTCATCTTTAAAATGCATGTCTTATGGATAGAATATAGTTAGATCTTTCTTTTTAAAAACTCAATCTAATAATCTCTGCCTTTGGAGCATTTATACTTATTATCAGTTTTGAGGTAGTTGGTTTTAGGCCTACCATTCTGATAATGGATTTTTAGTATACTTAATTACAATATATGTCTTTGACTTTTTAGAGTCTATTCAGCATATATTACTATTTCATTACTTCCCATAAAATGTAAGAAGCTTGTAGCCATATATGACCATTTTATTGTCCTACATGTTAAGTGTCTATGTACATTATAAAACTCCATAATAAATTGATTTCATTTTTTCTTTAAATGTTGTATTTTTTAATTTTTTTATTTTTTGCAGTTTTTGGCCAAGGCTGGGTTTGAACCCACCACCTCCAGCATATGGGGCTGGCGCCCTACTCACTGAGCCACAGGCACCACCAAATGTTGTATTTTTTTAATTGGGAATTTAAAAAGTAGACTTTTATATTTATAAATTCCAAGACTACTTTCTATCTTAAAGATCTAAGTTTTTATCTTACATCATATTTCTATAACCCGAAGAACTCCCTTTGTGTTTTATAGTACAAGTTTGCTGGTAACAGATTCTTTTATTTTCTTTTTAATCTGAAAATGCCTGCATTTGAATTTTATCTTCAGATCATTTTTTCCTCAATATAAAATTCCGGCTTAAGAGACCTTTTCCTATTTGGTTCTTAAAGATGTTTTCCCATTATTTTCTGGCCTCTGCTGTGACTGATTAGTCATAAATACTTTAAATCAAATTGTTCTCTCTTTCATGCAATGTGTCCTTTTTCCTTTGTCTATTTTTAAGCTTATTTGATTTTTCTTTATATTTGATTTTGAGGAATTTGACTATAATGTGCCTAGTTGTTTTCTTTGCATGCATATGTTTCTTATTAATAAAACTTTTTTAATCTAAAATTTATTTATTTTTGTTAATATGTAATTTGGATAATTATTTCTCAAAGTAATTTTTTATCATCTATTAACTACTTTCTCTTCTTATGGATCTATAATTCCATATATGTTAGACCCTTTGAAATTGTCCCAAAGGCCCCTAAAATTTTTTCTCATTCTTTCTCTCTTATGTAGATTGGATAATTTTTTTTTTTTTTTTTTTTTTTTGTAGATACAGAGTCTCACTTTATTGCCCTTGGTAGAGTGCTGTGGTGTCACACAGCTCACAGCAACCTCCAACTCCTGGGGCTAGGTGATTCTCTTGCCTCAACCTCCCGAGTAGCTGGTACTACAGGCACCTGCAACAATGCCCAGCTATTTTTCTGTTTTGCAGTTCAGCCGAGGCTGAACCCGCCACCTTCAGTATATGGGGCCAGCGCCCTCCTTGCTGAGCCACAGGCACCACCCTGGATAATTTTTATTCATCTATTTTTATGTTTATTATCTTTTTGCTCTATCATTTTCAGTCTGGTCTTAAGCCCATCTAGAGAAATATTTTAACTCCAGATAATCTATTTTTTAGTTTCAGAGTTCCATTTCATTTTTTTGTTTCTATTTCTCTATCAGTATTTCATATATTTTCATTGATTATGAGCATATTTTTCTTTATATTCTTGTGCACAGTTCTAATAGCTGTGCACAAATTCCTTGCCTTCTAATTTCAAAATTTTATTTGTTTTGTGTTATTTTCCTGGATACAAATAAATTTGTATCTGGTCTGTATATTATGAATGCTTTATTGTGGAGATGCTGTATTATTATTTCCTTCAAATAATATTAATCTTTTTATTAGGTTGGCTGGACTCAAAGTGCAAACCTAGTCTCTCCTGTATGTGAGAATAGCAAAATCTCATTTTGGTTCTTTTAGCCTTTGCTGTGATGCTTGGAGTCTGGTTCCTGATGCCAGACAGATGATTTTCTATCTGAGTTTTCTCCATATTGCAAGGATTAGATTTGGCTTGTCATCAGGATAAAATTGTTTACAAATTTAGAAACTTGCCCAGTGCTCTTCTCTTCTTCATAGTGTTGACTTCTTTCTGGTATTTGCCTGGTTTTGTCCATTTCTAATGTCTTCAGGTATTCATTCTTTATATTTTGTCAAGTGTTAACAAATATCACCTTCTGGAGGATTAGTCCAATATGAGCTACTCAGCTATCACCAGAAGTGAAACCCACTGTGATTGAAGAGTAAGCTTTGTGTGGTTAGCCGCTGGTATTTGGAGTGATTCATTACTATTGCGTCATGAGGCTATCTTGATACAAGGTACCAACAGTAGTATTTTTGTTTTGGTTTTTAAATATTCAGTGTATTTTGGAAGTAGAATTTCTTGAACTTTCATATTTAGGATTTTTAAAAATATAATGCCATTTTTATTGGGTTTAATAAATTTTCTGCGGGGTGTCAATATTGCAAAATGAAATTTTGTCAGTTATGATACTCTTCAGAAAAGTAACCCCAATAAAGTGTAAGAAATTACTTGTCATCATTAATTTTCCTAATATTAGTACCATAACCTCTTGCCTGTTTAGAGATTGAGATATCCAAAAAAAAAATTCCTCATAAATGAAATTATTCTAGACATATTATATTTCCTCATAATGTGCTTTTAAGACTTAAAAGTTGTATTTAAACTAGTTAATACTTTGATAAGTATCTTGTTTTATTACAGAATATTGTCTGCCTCTTTTCCTCTGTCATTCTATAACCCATGTGTGCTCCCTCCTGGTACAGGGGTCTGTATTGAGAAAGCTAATGTTATTTCACACAATGAATTAGAATAGAAATAAAGTAGTCTTTGCTTTGAATTTTTATTTATTTAACATGTGCTCAGCAATTATTGCGCCTGTACTATTTACAAATCCATTATTTTACTCTTTGGCAGACAAGGGTAGGGCTACCTGTGGCTCAAATATTCTAAACTGTTAGTAGATAAATTATGCATAAAGGCTAAAAGAATTATGTAAAATTATCCACACCTACCAGCTGGGATCTTGCACTTCAACTTTTAACAAAATTCTCAAGACATGTTGAGAATTTGGGTAACTGAGCCCATTCTTTTACCTATTTAGAGCCTTGATTTTTTCATTCTTCAATAGTAGCTTCTTGTCATTTAAGGCACAGAGAAGATTTGTTCTCATTTTTCTCCTGTCTCTTTTTCTTTCTTTCTCCAACTCTATGTCCTTTTTGTTTCCAACTTGTCTGGTTGTCCTTTTCTGCTCCCCATAGCTCCCTATTCCAATGGCCCTGGTTATTATGGGTGCTTTTTTGGTGAAAAATAATAGAAAGGAAGAAAAACCATCCTACCTTTGGATGTGGCACCAGCAAGAAAGAATGTTCCTGCTGGGTAGATTAATTGTTGTATGAGCATCATGCAAGAGAGTTTGCACCCTTCTCATATTCTCATCTGGTATGTGCTCACACCTGATAGAAGAAAGAAGGAAGAACCCGCCTCGCTCTGAAAAAAACATTATGTTACATACACACCACGTATGGCAATAGGTATAGTGGATCAATGGTAAACGAAAACTCAGTCTATAGCAGCGATTCTCAACCTGTGGGTTGCGACCCACAGGAGCTGTATTAAAGGGCCGTGGCATTAGGAAGGTTGAGAACCACTGGTCTAGAGGCAAGTCAGGTATCTCTAATTTCAGCATAATGTGGAATAGCTCAAAGAAGCATGATTTACAACATAATAAAATACCAAGAAAGGAATACCAAATCTCCTTGACGGTTTGGGGAAACTTTTTTAACACAAAGATGTGACATTTGAACTAAAACAGACCTGGACCCCTTAGTATTAACAATTCTTTTTGCCTGTAGCATTCTCTGCCCCAATTCTTTCTTTTGTGTGACTGACCTCTCTTCTTCAAGTATTAGCTTGAGTGTTATCCAGTGAGAGGAATCTTCACAATCACTCCTTCCATGGTGCTAAACTCTAGCATTTCCTATAGTGGCTCTCTCTTTCCTTTTAAGAGAGAATTGCCTTTTTAACATTGTTGTAAGTATTTTATATATTCACTCATCTATTGTCTGTTTTTCCTTGAGGGCAGGGACCTGAGTCTTGTTCACAATTGCACTCCTGGTGCCTAGCCTCTTGTCTACTATGGAGTGAGTACTGAATAAATATTTATCGACTAAACAAATTGCAGTATAGTTACTTGCTTAAGTATCTGTTGCCTCCATTATAACAAGCCTTTAAAAAAAAGAATCCTGTTTTGTTCATTTTAGTTTCATTTTGAGTATGGAAATTCCTTCTGTTCTCTCATTCATCATAGGTGCTTAATCAGATCTTTATTCATAAATAAACACAAAAATTAATTATTCTTCCTTTATTACTTTTATTAGAAGGAAGATGAAGACATTCAGAAGTATATTTTTTTAACTAATCAAAACATTAAAAGAAAAAAATTAGTTGTGCTATTCCAAGTTGAGAAAAAATAATTCTGCCAGTTTTCAGGAAAAACAAAAACCCTTGAGATTAATTTCTAGACTGATTGGAGATAAAGATGTGCCCAGATGAAATATTCAAGAAAGTGACCATTAAACAGAACCCTATTGAAAATGTTTAGATTTCCATCATTGGGCATATCTGGAGCAGTTGCTTCAACAATTAATTAAAACAGCTGAACATAATGGAGTTGCATGAGGACAGTTATTTTTGTTTAGTCCACCATTTGTAACCAGAGCACCTAAAATAAGCTTTCATTGAATGAACCAGTAAGGCCACTTAGTCCATGTAACATGGACAGGGTTTCCACAGACAAAATTTATGAACAGCGTGAGCATCTCTTAGCTACCCTTAAAATGCTCAGGGCTGTAGGCAGCATCCAGAAAGACTGATTAATTCACATGACCATGTCTAGGGCAAAGAAGAATGTAAGCATCCTTTATTCAGATATTTCTTTTGCTTATCCACTCTGTGGGTGGTGAGGAGGAGGAGTCACTTTCAGTAACAGGCAGTGGAAAGTGTATCTTGTGGGAGCAGAATAATAAGAAATAGAATTTTTCAGACTTATTTATTCCAACCATGGTTTACTTATTTATGATGGAATTTTATTTGCACATCAAGATCTATCCTGCCAGGAATAGAGAGCTATGTGAGAAAGAAAAACAAAAATCCCAACCAGCACTACATTGGCCAAAAAACACATTTTCACAGGTTAGCAATAAAGCAAAACATTTTTCATTCTTGTCTCAAATTTTTGGCACAGCCAAAATTTTCTCCGGTACAAGAGAATGGCACAGAGAAGACGAGCCATATGGGAGTGGATTCATCATGAACATTAGAAAAGAAAGAGTATTGCTAGATGATGTTCAGAGACCTGATTTTCAAAGAAGTCTTTTCTTTGTTTGCTTTCTTTCTGTATCTGCTTCTTTCTTTTTTATTGAGAGGCATATTTTCCTATCCATCAGGATTATAGTTTTCTGCCAACTACTTCACTGGAACATGTTTTCCCTTTAATTTAACAATGCACATATTAGAATGTAATGTACTCATAAAAACCGATTCTCAGATAGTGCTGATAAAATGGACTCAAGATGAATAGAAATATAGTATATGCAATTTTGAACAAAGTAACTCTCATTTATTTATTAGCAAGTGCACCAGTGGCATGGTCATTTCACCAGAAGGTCAAATTCATTGAATTAAACATCTCCAGGTTCTGACAACCACATAATCTAAGGGTTTAGGGGAGAAATAAAACTGTCACTGATTTTTCTGGCTCATTGAATCTACTGTATGGTTTTACCAATTAGGAAGGGTTCTAAGAAGTATTCATCTTCATTTTCCCATCATTGCCAGACCCATGGACTTTGTGTCATTTGCCATAGCACACTAAAAAAATGAAGACTTAAAAGGGAATTTAAAAAGAGAGAGAAATTCTTAATCATGCTTTCATAACTTTTGATGAACAGTTGGTTTAAATTTCCAAATAACTTCTTTCAAAAGGATAGTATCAAAACACATGCAAAAAATAAAAGTCTAAATAAAGCACAATAAATTATTTCACTGCTAAGGTATTAGATTTCAAAGAGAGAAAAGAGTACACATAAGGATATTAGAGTGGACTATATTGGATCTTTGGGAATTGCTGTCAGATATTGATGAAAACAGAGAGACTGTAGGAGATCAGATAAAAGAGAGAAATGATTACATTTGGAAGAACAATGTGAAATACGTGGCCAACAGCGATTTCAAATGTAAGCTAATAGCAATCCATGAGAGTACAAAGTTGGAGCAAGTCCCACATCTTTAACCACATTTACAATCATTCAGCATCTGTAAAAATTTTTATTTAGCATTTTTCCTCATTTCAAAATTTGAAAAATACATATTTAATAGGTTTAACATGTCAGTCAGTAATTTTGTCCACAGGCAGTGTAAAGGATTTGTGTTTTTCAAAAATGAGCTGGGTTTTGACGATGCTACACTTCCAGTCTGCCCCAGCCAGCTGCAATCACGGCTGATTCATAGCTCAGAGATGCTGTAAACAATGGAGTTCTGTACATTTCAGTCTCCACGCTGGTGAGAAAACACATCGTCTTAGGCTTTCACCTTCTTTCTCTCCAGTTTCATACTCTCTCAACCCAGAACAGAGAGAGTCCATTTTCAAATTGTTTCCTCTCCTCCTCACCTTACCAAATGGTGACCAAAGAGAATGTGATGTGAGATTTCCCCCAAACATGTTTTCCTGTTGGATAGGAATATTTTAAACAGCATATTCTAGATGATCAAAGATGGTCTCAAACTGAAACAAAATTTGAGAAAAAAATTTTAAAAGTCAGCTGGGACAGGAACTGAGAAGTGGAGCTGGGTCAGCCAGTTTTCCACTGTCAAGGTCATCAAGTACACCTGGTACTGAAAGGCCCCTTTGTGATCTCAATTTTGTGAAGATGACCTGAAATGGTCACAGCATGAGCAGCAGTCTGGTTTGTTTCCATCATACGAATGTTACTTCACCACCTGACAGGAGCTTTTCACATTACCCAAGTCCTTTTCTGTCCTTATCTGTACTTGCCTTGGGGAGCAATTAAAAAATTAAAAGAAAAAAAAAACAGTAGATGTCAAAGGCACGCATGCTAAAGAGGTCTTCTGAATCAATTAATTAATACCATAGATGCTTTCCCTTTTACATCTCAGGATCTTTTACAGCAGAGATTTGCCTTGGGTTGGAATATGAGCACCTTGGTTAGTAGCTGACGTTTCCCACATTGCAAACCTTTCCTATCTGTGTGGGCAATATCAATTTAAAAAATTGAAGTCCTTAGAGTTGCCCAAATTCCACTATCAATCATAAGCTTTAAAGTGATTTGATATCAAAACTTGATTTTTATTGTATAAACAGAAGTTCACAAAGGTTTTCCACTCAGCACATTCATCTGACATCTGAAATGACTCTGTGGTTCCTCCGCCTTTGTGTGATTCTGTATTCCACAGGTTTATAACAGAACACTGTGCCTTGCAGTTGAATTACAAAAAAGAATTAAGCATACATGATATAACAGAGAGTTCCCTTAATGTAAATACATTAGAAAGGGGTTTATTTTCTTGATGTACTTTCCTCCTAATTTCACTGGGAGTAGAAAACACATCTAACCATAGTCTCACATTATTAGAGAATTCACATCTGCTGCTACTTTCAACCATATTCCTGGGACAGATTTTTGAATTTGTTTCAATCTTGATTACTGTCTACACAATTAACAAAAATATTCCTACACAATGGCAAATGCTAACTGAAAATAATATTGTTTTAGTTTGGAAAAATGATTTTTCAAGTAAAACTATCCATGTAGCATTGTGAAAGGAAAAATGTAATACTAGAGAGAACTAGTTTCTTCCTTGTAACAAGCTACATTTTCATCTGAGAATATTTAGGTGGCATGATGGGGAAGACATTTTACCTACAAGATAACCTTTTAAGTAAACTAGCTTGCAGTTCTATAGTGGTTTGATGTCACAGCTTCTTGGGCATTTTTCTTCCTTTTATCTGTCATCGCATTTTACTTTCTAAAGAATATAATAATCTAGAACTGTAGTGAAATGAAAGTGCTCTCAGGTTAGGCCGCCTGAGCCCTCAATGATCCCTTGGAAAATCATGTGAATTTAGCAACCAAACCTCAGTTTATTTATCTATACAATTGTGATAATATTTTCCCATCATAAAATTAAGGTGCAATTGATAATGTTTTTAAAATGCTTCACCTCACTGCCAATGATATGGTAATTGCACTATATTTAATGTTATTTTGGCAATCTTTTCATAAGAAGAAAGTGATTTCCTGCTGCTTTTAGTAATCCCAGAAAGCCTATACAGCCTTGGAAAATGTGGACATCCCTCTGTATTCTCCCCAGGACAAGACCCTCAGTCTTCCAGCACATGGTTACTGCTCGTGACTTCTTCTTATTCCCAGTCAATGTTATTACTATTTTTTCAAATAAGTCCAGCCTTCTCTTAAGCTTTCTAATCTGAATTCTCTGTATCTTAGTGGGCAGAAAGATACTCTCCTAATCTTTTATTTTATTTTTATTCTCCATTAATGACCATTCCTCAAATCCAAGTTTATTATCACAAAACTATTATTGTTGTAAATAAAATTTCATAGAAAAGCAATGTTAGTAGATTTCTTTTCACTAAATGTCCCTATTCTGTAAGAATTGCCTGGAAGTTGACCTGCAGTTTTGATTTCAACTCACTGACTCCTTTATGAAAAGGAAAAAAAGTAAAAACAGTGTCTCTCCCTACTTTTGCCTAACCTCATGTGCTGGAGATGTAGTCAGCTGCAAGAGGGTATTTCTACTTGGTTTCTTATGATTAAATTGGTTTTTATTCACTTCAAAGATGAAAATTTTATTTTCAAAGACCTGTAGGTAGGGCGTTGCCTGTGGCTCAGTGAATAAGGCACCAGCCCCATATACCAAGGTTGGCGGGTTCAAACCAGGCCCTGGTCAAACTGCAACAACAAAAAAATAGTCAGGCTTTGTGGTGGGCACCTTTAGTCTCAGTTACTCAGGAAGCTGAGGCAAGAGAATAGCCTAAGCCCAAGAGCTAGAGGTTGCTGTGAACTGTGATGCCATGGCACTCTACCGAGGGCAACAACAACAAAAAACCTGTAAGCAGAAATTATCTATATAGATAGATAGATATCATACGTACGTATATATATATTCATACATATGTATGATATATACCCAAAACTTAGTGACTTGACATATATACATATATCATTCATATGATATATGTATCATATGACTTGATATATATACATATATGTTAGTGACTTGATATATATACATATATCATACATATGTATATATATTCATATATCATACATATGTACATATATATGTATGATATATACCCAAAACTAAGTGACTTGAAAAAAATGACCATTCTATGTGCTCAATATTTTGTACATTAGTAGTTTAAACTGGGCTCAGCTGGGAAGTTCTTCTGCTTAGGTCATGATGTAAGGTCATTAATGAAGTTGCAGTTATCCAGTGTCTAAACTGGAGCTTAACAGGATGGTCACTGTCATTCAGGACACATGTTTCCAGCAGGAAAGTCTGCACAGGTAGTCAGGTTACAAAAGTGCAAGAACAGAAGCTTCTTCAGTGCCTCTGGAGACTTAGGGTCACACACTTTCACTTCTGCTGCATTCTCTTGGTCAGTGAAAGTTACCTGGCTAAGCCCAGATTCATGCATACATTGGAGAGAAATTATAGCAGCCACGTTGCAAATAATTTACCATGTCACAAAAACCTTCATAAAAAAATCAAGTCATATTTAATTTCTAACCACAACCCTGATTTCTTTAAGTTAATTTTTTTTAGAAATTATATACTCATGCTCACTTTTGCAGCATATGTACTAAAATTGAAATGATAAAAAACTATATAGTCTGTACCAGATGCTAGAAATACAAAAGGGAACAGACATAGCTCTTCCTGTAAGGAATATTTATCTCTGATAGAGAAGATAAAAAATTCCTGGATGGTTAATGGCTCAATGTGACATGATTAGTTCACATCTAATCATTCAGATTAGTGTTCATCTGAACAATTGAACCTGGTCAGGCATTCCAGAAATAGCATTCATCACAGAACAGACTGAGTAGTTTATGTGTTATTTATAAACCCAACCTCATACAACAAAATAATAGAATTGAACAAATTAACAAAACAAACACTTCTTGCTGAGACTGAATCAGTGACATTTTCATCATATTTGAATAACAGAACAGGTTTTAGGCCTCCATTTAAGGCAGATTAAGGTAGTAGTAAAGGGCTTGACTGTGATAAGAAAAAAATAGCATAATGTCTCAGTAAACTCACTTTGAAATAGAGGCTATATCATTGTATAATCTAACTCATACAACTATATTGTAGAATAGAGAAAAAAGGAAAAGTGTGAAAATCTTCATCAGCATTGGTATTATTTTATAAGTGGTGAAGAAAGAGATCCTTTCCAGAAATACTTGAGTAATTCAGAATTTAAACTCACTCAAGTGTCCAGTTTCTCTCCTTTACTCTCCGTTGTTCAAGAATCTTGAAAAAACAAACAAACAAAAACTAATAGAAGAAAGGTATGAATGTAATATACTGACTTAAATTAGGAACCAACCTTATCTTCCTGAAACATGTTTTACTGGATACAACACGAAAGAACAAAGTGTGTGCATGTGTTTACTACTGATGGTAACAAATGACTCTTGATTTTCTTTCTGATAGAAACTCAGTTTTCTTATAAAGATATTTTTTTAATCTCTTATTCCCCAAGAAGTATTGAGCATGGAAGAAAGGATACTCATTCAATATACAAAGCTCCACCAATCCAGAGTCAGGCACCAAAACTCCTGATGTCAGAATAAAGGTTGTATTTCAGGATTTTCAACAGTTGTATTCCAAGAACCTTATGTTTAGGGACTTATTTCCAATTTTAGAAGTTAAGTTTTCATCTATTCAAGATTGTGATACAACACAAATTAAATAATCAAATAAGTCTCTTCACTTCCAATGCCAGAAAATTTGTATAGTTGACAATGCCTGACTCTAGGTTGTGATTGCTGGAAACTGGTTGGTTATGTCATCATTCGAGCATTATTTAAGTATGTTTCTCTTTTAATTAAATTTCCTGTTTTGTTTTCTTTAAACCATAAATTGTGTCTTAAGAAATTTTACAAAATGCATATTCTTTTCCCATGAGACCTGTGCTGCTCCTCAGCTGGGCATTGACTGCCAAAGGACATACTTTTTTAAGTTTTCCTTTTATTGGTTTTGCATAATGGTTGCAACAACTCTCAAGTAATGAAAAAAGAATGAAGAATGCATGTCCTTTCCAGCACATAGCCACAATGTTAATGTTAAAATAAAGCAAAACAAAACAAAACAAAAACCCACCCTAAAAGTGGTCTTGGACACCCAGTCCTCCTTTTAGCTCCCTTATTTAGATTCAAGATGTTTTATATCTTCTATCCTCTTATTCAAAATAAACTATTTGTTCAAAGAAAGTCTGTCATGTAGGACATCTGTGATAATGTTCTTGTGGTCTGGGTTGGACCCTAGCTCCTCTACCAAGTAGTGTAAATTTAGTGAGGGACATGACTTAACCTTACAAGTCTACATTGTCTCATTTGTAAGCTAGGAATAATGGAGTTTGCTTCTTTGGATTGCTTTGAAGATGAATTAGGATAAGCATGTGAGACTGCCTCACACAATGTGAGTTAAAGCTAAATATGAATAATCTATTATCTATTCCCAAGCTGCAAATCCTATTTTCTGCTCCCAAAGCATAGCTGGTAGACAATGTATGTAAATAAAACTTGGTCTTAACTATTCTGTATCTACAGCAGTACATAAGAGACACTAATTATTGTCTGCTGAATGTTTCATTGCCTACACCTATAATATTGTGCACAGAAGCCTAATGTAGGAGTCAGTGAACTTTGGGCCAAATCTTGCTTACTGTCTATTTTTTAGATAAAGTTTTATTGTGACAAAGCCACACTCACGGACTTAAGTATTGTTTATTTAGCTTTTGTGCTACAGTAAAGAGTTAAGTATTCTCAACGAAGACTCTTTATCACCCACAAAGCCAAAAATAGTTGCTGTCTGGCTCTGGCCAGTCACAAAAACATTTGCCAAGCTTTGGCCTATAGCACTGAGTTACCTACTCACTCCTGTCTCAACAGAAGATTTCCTGATGAACTCTCTAATTCAGGGACCACATAATTCTCTGAGGATTATGTTTTAATGTCATTGCTTTATTTCTTCACAGAGGTTATTGGCTTATGAATTTTTTTAAAGAGAAACTCAATGGGCTAAGGCGCCAGCCACATACACCTGAGCTGGTGGGTTTGAATCCAGCCCGGGCCTGCCAAACAACAATGACGGCTGCAACCAAAACTTGGTCGGGCGTTGTGGTGGGTGCCTGTAGTCCCAGCTACTCGGGAGGTGGAGGCAGGAGACTTGCTTGAGCCCAGGAATTGGAGGTTGCTGTAAGCTGTGATGCCACGACACTCTACCCAGGGTGACAGCTTGAGGCTCTGTCTCAAAAAAAAAAGAAAAAGGGTGTAGTGATGTTTATGATGTGCAAAGAGCACGTTCCTATGCACAGTGGGCATCTTGAAAAGATAAATGAAGGATGCTGAAGTGGAGAGAATGATGGGGCCCCGGAATTCGCCCTTCCATGCTGACTTTCAGTATAAGGGGTGCACCACACAATGAGACCACTGATTTTGTTTTTATTCTTAGCCTTTGCCCAGATCTGTGTGTCTACTGAAGAATCCTGAATAATGTCACCACATAGAGATACTGAAAACAATGTAGAAACAGAGACAGGTTCATAGAAACATAAATTTGACCTATATATTAGAGCCCAGAGTATTACAGACACATGTCCCTAATTCTTCACGGGCACATTCTAGGAGCTGAATTCCATTACACTGCTGTGATTTGCTGAATGTAAAGGGGACACAAAGTAATCAACAATTGACTTGGGGTTCTCTGTTCTTTATCTAGCAGCTACTCACACAGTACTTACTACACAAAGGAGGCCAAGTTGGCATGGCTTTTTGACTATCTCTGCAAAATCCATTTGAATCCGTTCCTATGCCTGTGATCTACTATCAACCTGGAGGCCAAAGGAGAAATCAGCCCCAGGAGCATGAAAACCAGGATACTTGAAAATATATCCTTTGCTTATTTATTTCAAGCAAAAGGCCAGACAGACACAGAAAATTAGCAGGCTGGTGAAATAAGATTTAAGTTCCATTCTGGTTAAAGGGTCCTCCCTGGTGTTTGATCCTAGAGACTGTACCTCCTAGTCATAAAGAAGTCCCAAACTTTCCAGGCACAGGAGAGTTTCCCATGTTGAAAGACTGCAGGATGGGACCCCATAACAATCCCCTAAAAGTTCAGGCTGAAATTACAGTCAGGCCAAGCTTGTATGGTGTGTTCCTCTGTAATTGTTGGTTCTCTTCCAGAAGGCTCGCAACACATGGGACTCCAATGAAGTTCAGCATGTGGAAAGGGCTGGAGCCTGGAGCCTGTGTATGTGTAATGGAAACACAGCAGTGACCCCATGATCCAGGTCTATATCTGCGCTGCCATAAAACGTCTTTCTCCAAACAGAGCAGTAAGAGAGCCAGTGACGGGTGGGGGCGGGGAGGTTCTGCAAAAGCCTCCCACAGGTAGAAGGCAGCAGGGCCTCCTCATAAAAAATCCCATGCATTTAGGGAGCACCATGTAGTTTGCAAAAGTACTTCCACATTTAAGATTCTCAGGACCAGCCTCTGAAATAAGGCTAGCATTCTTTTACTTTAAATTGTGAAGCAATTGAAACAGGGAAGCCAAATGACTTTCTCAATGCTCATTAGAGATTCCCCCAGAATCACAGCTACTGTCCTTTGACACCTCATTCAATAGTCTTTCTAATGAATTATTATATGACCCATATTTCTATGTGACCTTTTATATAACTTATGTTTCTATGGGATGGATATGCAAGGACAATACCTGTCCAGAAACAAATCTGCTGCAAATCCTCTCAAGGCATTGGCCGACCAGAAAATGAGAGTGGGAGAAGTACAGATAATAGTTGGAAATCTCAGGGATTATGTTCATAAACACCACGGGAACATGAAACTTCTTCCACAAGACACAATCCAATATAACTAAAAGTTTTAAATTGTCCCTTGAATGGAGATGACTTCATCTTTACTGATGAACAGGGAGCAGAGCTAATCAGGCCCTGCTAACCAGAAGCTCTGCCATAGCAGTCAGCCAGTGTTCAACTGTGACTTTCCTCAGAGGACCCACAGACAGCCAGGAAGGCATCAGCGAGTTATATAGAGTTAAGACTAAAAGTGAAGCCAAGGAGAAAGGGTATTTGATTAGAGGCGCAGATATGGTTCTGTTCCTGGCACCCTTACCCCATCACCATCACCAATCAAGAAAGAAAGTCCTTTAGCTTGCTCGTTGTGACTGAGCTCATCAAACATGCAGCATTTCACTGCCAGCTCCTCTCACGGGTCCCAGGCAGCACTGTACCCCACAGTTCTTTGTTCCTGGCCCGACTGTCTTCATATTCTCTCTGCCCTGTCAACCAATCCATCCTGAGTATTGAAGGTGAAATTGTAGTGATACAGAATAAATTGTTCCTATAAACACTTACCAAGTGTTTCTGGACTATAGACTATATGGTCCTAAGAAACAAAGTCTATCCAAGTATCAAATAAAATGGATGTGGTAAAAGTCAGGCAATAAGGAAACTCAGTATAAATTGAGGGAGTTCAGAGCCAGATCTGGGTGCCACCTTAGGTAGATGTTTTCTACCATCTTTGAGAATATCTCCTCTAAAAACACACGAGTCAATCATGGTGTTCCATGCATCTCCATTACAGAAGAAGAATATGAACATTTTTAAATAACTTTATACTTTTTGATATGAACACAGTTCCAATTCATGTAACGTTCATTTGAAAATAAATATCGACTCTTTCAGTTTTCCAATATAAAAGTATATCAAAGGCTAAATGTAACAAGAATTGTACTACATTAATGAGAAATTTCTATTTAAAATAAAAAGTGTGTTGAGGAAAGGAAAACCTAAAAGCCATATCTAGTTTTACAATTATCATATATTTCCTTTAATATATCAGCCTTCTCTGTAAGAGTGTCCAAAATCATTCATCAGAGCATGGCTCACCCAGTTCAAGATATTGACATGGAGACTTCATCCAAGAAGCCTTCATTTGCCACTTTTCAACTTTATATGTGGGTCACTATAAAAGTTTTGAGACAGGCTGTGTCATGGTTTCTAATTTCACTTCCAAGAAATACAGTGGACAGTATCCTTTCTGACCCACCCAGTGCAAGTTTCAACTTGCTCAGCTTATTTTCTGCAAGGGCTTCCTGTGTTTCTGTCAGCATAGATTTTATACTTATTCATTTTTATGTGTCAAAACTTTCATAATGACTCATATTCATATGGGGGAGGCATCAAGGGACCTGCCATTCTGTACTATAGTGTAGGATGTGCTGTCCGTGAGAGGGCCTGGCTCAGGGCCACCTTTAGGTTGAAATCTGGCCTATGGTGAAGGAATCCACTTGGAAGAAAAGCTCTATCTTTGCTGTTGCAGGACCAAAGGTGCTGCATGAGCTGGAGGAGCTTGGCTCACCTTTGAGTAAACGCACATTTCACAACAATGATATCAGGAAATCTTATAAAAGAGGTCAAGAAACCTATGGTAAAGAATTTTCTCTGAGAAAAAGTTAATAATTAACATTTTAAAAATTAGAGTTAGGCTGTGCACAGTGGCTCTCACCTATAATCCCAGCATTCTGGGGAGGCCGAGACGGGCTGTTCCCCTGACCTCACGAGTTGGAGACCAGCCTGAGCTAGAACGAGACCCCCATCTCCAAAGAAAAAGAAAAATAGCTGGGCATTCTAGCGGGTGCCTATAGTCCCACCTACTCAGGAGGCTGAGGCAAGAGACTAGCTTGAGCCCAAGAGTCTGAGGTTGCTATAAGCTATGATGCCACGTCACTCTATCAGGGGCAACAAAGTGAGACTGTCTCAAAAAAAATAAAAAAAAAAGAGTTAAAGAGATTTTATCTAATGATTTAATAAACAGGGATTACAAGCTTTAACATTTTACATAACAGGTGGCGTTAAATTACCATGACTTGGTATGTAGAAACGGTAGCTTTCACTTTGTGGTGGTACTGAAAATGTTTTTTTATTTGTTTGTTTTTGGCCAGGGCTGGATTTGAACCCGCCACCTCTGGCATATGGGGCCGGCACCCTACTCCTTTGAGCCATAGGCAAAGCACTGAAAATTGTTAACGGAGCAGTATCTGCAGTTGTGCTCCTCCTCAACTTCTCCAAAGGGAAGAATTCTAGCTTGCTATGACATCATTTATGCTCTTTGTCACACCGAGTTCCGAAAAATGTTCCCAGTAGACAGTGAGAGATGGCGTGGACACTCATCTCTCTGGTGCCTGGACTCAGAGGAGCAGAAATAGGGCAAACATAGGGTACTATTTGAATAAACAAGACTGTGTTACATAATTTTAGCTGCCACTTTGAGTATGGAATTTTAGGTAAAAAGAAAATTATCTGTAGATTACTTTTAGGAAGTTTTCTCCATATCCTTCTGAGGAAGATCCTCGACTCACACCCTTTACACTATAAATAATAATAATAATGATAATAAACATTACTTTCTGAAGCTTTTTAAAAAATTACTCCATGAAAACAGGAAGTCATGAGAGGTCCTAATAATAACTAAATGAATTATTCCTCTTTAGAACTGGGACCAATAAGAAGGCCTTTCAATACCAAATGGTCAACATGACATCTGCAGTTTGGCAAGCCTGGAAACATAAAAACATAAAAATTCAACTACACAAAGTATTTAAGGCAAAAATTGTTAAAGTTTTTGTTTGTTTGTTTTTCTCAATAGAGTGCTCTGGTGTCATAGCTTATAGCAACTTCAAACACTTGGGCTCAAGCTACTCTCTTGCTTCAGCCTCCCCAGTAGCTGGGACTACAGGCGCCCACCACAAGGCCTGGCTATTTTTAGAGATGGGGTCTCACTGTTGCTCAGATTGGTCTCAAACTCCTGAGCTCAGGTGATGCACCAGCCTAACCTCCCAAAGTGCTAGGATTACAGGCTTAAGCCACCTCGCCTGACCAGGATTAAAGTTCTTGAAGCTGTGTCTTATTGAATGCAATGAGCTGGGTTAATTTTTTTAAGTTAAACCCCTCCTGCCACACACAAAACAACTTTGACATGCCACCTAAAAGGGTTTTTTAAATATAAAGAAAAAACCACAAAGGAAAAGATTCATATATTTGAGAGAAAAGTTAAAATTCTCTATATATTTAAAAACACTATAAATAGTAAATTGGGGATGCAATATTTGCAACACATATTTCAGGCAAAGGGTTACCATCCATGATATATAAAAAGTTCTACATCAACAGGAAAAAGAGAAATACTTTAATTGAAAAATGCAGTCAGGACACAAAGGGGGCAAATTACCAAAGAAAAATAAACACATGAGTTTATGTTTAACTTTATCATTGTCATACAACAAGTTCCATTTTTGACAATCAAAGTGGCCCAGATTAAAACCCAAAATGAATTGCTTATGATGGTGAGATTATGAGAAAACAGTCACTCTTATACTCTGTTGGTTCAATAGTATTTTTGTGTAGCAGAAACAAGAGTAAGACAAACCTAGCCTTCATGGAATTTAAGTTCCGTAGGGAAAGCATCATGAGATTGGCATAAAATAGGGTGGTCAATGAATGTAGCTCAAAGCCAAGTAGAGCCAATAACATATATAATTCTCCTCCTCACCTGAACCCTGTAGTGTGGACACGTGCTAGAAAGGCCAAAATCCAATCTTTCCTATGCACATGTCACACATATGTTTCCACAGCAGGGCTTCTCTTTTAAACACTCCTCAAGGTGGGCTCAGGTAGGAGTCAGGAGACAGAGGAAAAGCTTTCTTCTTTCTTAGCATTAAAAAAAAAAAACAGAGAAATGGGCAAGTAAGCATAAGACTACTTCCACTTCTTGCAAGAAGAGGAAACTGTACATATATGTATAATTTAATCTAAAGGTTTTAACCTGATGCACTGGATGTTTTAATTCCAACTATTCTATTTAAAAATGAGCTTTCTGACATCCTCTGTTATTAGCAATTCCTTCATCTTATGAGGAAGGGGATTTTCCTCCATGGGAAGGTCTTAAAGCACTTTCAGAAATGTTTGAAAAGTAATTAAATGACTGCAGACCTTGCTCTTTCTACCTTAAGATTTCTACCTTAGATCAACAGCATATGCTGGGAAGTTTACTGTACTCCAAGAAACGACTGTCCAAAGCACAGGGTCAGAAGGCCCCTGCTGGGTGCTCCATTTTCTTCAGAAATGGTATCATGAAGGGGTTGTCAGTTCTGGCAACTGTCAAGCTTGCTTCTGCCATCTGTCTGAGGTGGGAAGGTTTGTCCTTTGCAGTGTTTTAATCATTCTTCTGATGAGTAATGAAACTTACCATTATTATAGCTCTTTTATTTCTTCTTTAGCTTTGAATACGAAGTCCAGAGATGTGTAAAAATTAAAGCACAATCCCCTGGAACTTTCCCTCCCATGTATTTACCACAGGCTAGGAAAGATTTGGTGTTTTCAACAAGAGTAGGTGTTTGCAGGTATAATCTTCCAAAGTACAACAAAGTGAAAATGCGCAAATGTCTCTAAACTGTCCACATTTTGACCCCATTACTGCAATTTTGGAATTTATTCTAAGAAAATCTTTAAAGAGAAGTGGAAAGATTTGTGTTTCTCTAGATATTTTTAGTAATAGAAAAAATTAAAACTAAAATATTGTATAGCAACCAGAAAATTATTTAATAAATTATTACTAGGAAATCGTAAACATTTTTGTTTTCTAAGGATTTTCAAATGGCTAAAAATGCTCTAAGCACATTTTTAAATAAAATTAATTTATAAAGTGCTAAATTTACTATTTCTAGTCAGTTTTAAAGTGAATGTGATAATAAAGAAGATCTAAAGTATATACATTAAAATGTTAGTAATCATCACACTGGGTGGTAAAAATATGTGTGTTTTGCCTTGCACAGTATTTTGAAATTTCCCATGCTTTCTAAATTTTCTACAGCAATAATTAGAGGAAAATGTACACACATAATCATTTCAACTATTATGTTTTTGTATTCGTACATGTCATTTTATTTCTCAAAATGATGAGATATATAAATGATCAAGACGTTATTATGACCATGGGTTATTAGGGTATACACTCTTCCAAAAAATACCTTTAATTTCTTAGTAGAAAACTACAATATGAAAATACTAGTTTCTGTTATTTTCATTTAGGAAAGATAGAAGAGTAGAATTACATCCCAGAACTGTGAGAAACTGTCCACAATTCAGAGTTTAAGAAGTTATTGCCAGATGTGGTTTTGTGATGCCCCGTCTTGTTATTTACAATGAACATTTCTGGTTTTATTTCATATTTCTCAAAGGGTTATTAAAATCTGTGAACCATCTTTTGCCTTACCTACTCTTTAATCTTTCATATGTAATCTATTGGAAGTTCTCCTTGGTGCCTCTTTCCAAATGATCTGGTTATTTTGAACACTTTTTATAACATTTAAACTACATTTTTGAATTAAGTGCTTTAGTTGCAAAACCTATTTCTGATTAATGCCAAAAAGTTGAAAAGTACAGGTAAAACAAAAGAAAATATAAATGTCATAATTCCATAGCCCAGAGAGGATCACTCTAAATCCCAGTTTGCATTATCCCAAGTCTTTTTCCATGTGTATGCTTTCACATCTGCATTACATACAAACACATATTTTTAAGAAATATGATTAACCTACATATATATTTCTGTGTTTAGTTTTTTCATTAACAATATACTGTGAACATTTTTATAAGTAGATAAATATGTATCTGCAATATCATTTTAAGTATAAAATGTATTCAATTATATAATGTTACCATTTATTTAATTCTCTAGTACTAAAAATTTAAATAGTTTTTTATATCACTATCATAAAAAGCACTACAACAAATATCATTGTAGTTAAATTAGACTAAGTCATGTAGTTTGAGCTACACTTCTTGTATATATGTTGGAACTATAGTCCTGATGCTAACAAATTACCAAAGCATATTAATATGTCTCTTCCCTACATGTGATGCACAGTTTAAATCAGTGTTTCTTAGATTTGAAAAATGTATGAATTTTTTTAAAGGAAACATTTTGCAGATCTCAATTTGAATTTCAATTATTTTTATCAAGTGCTTTCTTAACATATGCCAACATAAAGTATAACTTGCTAATGCTAGATCTCTATACAGCTATAAGATTAACACAAACTTGCAAAATAAGTAAAACTTCAGGACCAACACAATTTAAATGAATAGTTAGTTAATATGACATATGGTGGTGTTTTGCTAAAACTAAACTCCTGCTTGCAGAATGATTGCCAAGATTGCTTACTATTAGGCAGATCTGTAAGACTGTGGGTGTCCTGGGATGGCTTTGTTCTTCTCCCATTTTTTCAGCTTCAAATACTGCAAAAAAAAAATCAATTCCTACAGGCTACCTTAACATCACTTAGCCTTCATTTGCTAGGGATCATCCTTTGAGTATTGATTGCCACTTATCTCACCTCCTCCATTAGCTCAACAAGAAAATAGCACAGCTTGGCTTGGGTGCCAGCACCATACTAAGTATCAATGCAATATAGGCATTCCAAGCTCCTTCCCGCCCCACGAAATTTACACAGTTGCTCTCTCTCCCTGGAACATTCTTCCACCAGAATTCACAGCATATATGCTTTTATCTCTCTTGAGTCTCTGCTCAAACATCTCTTTGCTGCCTTGAGTCAAAAGAATGTCCCTCTCTCTCATCCAAAGTTCTCCTCCCCTCTTAATTCTGCTTACTTATTTTCACATGGAACTTATTGTCCCTGAAATTATAATATGTTTTAATGTGCTTATTAGTTCCATGTCCATCTCCTTATTGATGTAAATTTCCTGAGAGTAGTAACTTTGTTCTGTTTCCTATTATATCTCCAGTGCCACAACTGTGTGTTCCCAAAGTGAACACTCAACATTTGTTGGATAAATCATCATTATTTATTAAGTAAGGCTTTCATATCTTTTAGAAGATTTAAATATACTATTTTGATATGTACTTGCAGAAAATAGAAATTTTCCATGTGGACAATTGTAAGATAAATTAACATCAATTACTAAACTCTTACCCAGGTTTAGTATTGTGATAAGAGCTTTGAATGATGGAAAAACATATGACAAGAAACTCAAGCATGGAACAGTTGCGATAATTTAAGAAACTAATAGTTCACTGTCATGTGCAGGACTCGAGACTTTTTCACTTCAATTATGCTAATAAAAGGAACTGTGGAATATAAGTAAGTGGAAAGAATAAAACCATAAGTCACACACACCACACAATGACAGTTTGTCATCTTTTATTTGTTTTTGCAGTTAATCTGTATTTGTAAGAATAGGATAATAACTTTAATAAATGATCTTATAATTTCAGTGGTTTAACTCAATAATTCTTATTCTAAGGAGGGACTCTGTTCCACACAGTCATTCAGGGATAAAGCACATGCCCACAAAAGACAAAAAAAAAAAAATTAAACTTAAGTGGAGGGAGAGGGAGGAGAAAGAGGGTTTGATAAGCTCTCACGCAAGGGGTACAATGTAGGGGTGTATGGCACACCTCCTTGGTAAAGGACTCAACTACAACCTGGACTTTACCTAACAAAAACAAGTGATGTAGCCTAATGGTTTATATCCATATATTAACCTGAAACACACAGACGCATAAATAAATAAATGAATAAATAAATAAATAAATAAATAAATACAATTTATTTTATTTTAGTTATTGTGTTGTATTTTATGTATTTGTTAATTTATTTTTCTGAGACAGAGTCTCACTCAGCCACACTAAGTAGAATGCTGTGGCTTTATAGCTCACAGCAACCTCACACTCCTGGGGCTAAGCAATTCTCTCCCATCAGCCTCCAGAGGAGTTGCGACTTCAGGCATCTGCCTCACCACCCAGCTAGTTTTTCTTTATTTGATAGAGACAGGAGCTCACTTTCCTCAGGCTGGTCTAGAACTCCTGAGCTCAGGTGATCTCCCAGCCTCAGCCTCCCAGAGTTCTAGGATTACAAGGATGAACCACCATGCCTGGCACAAATAAAATTTTAAAAAAAGAATGTTTCTAGATTGCAGCTAAAACTTCCACCCATCAAGATATATATAGTTGGAAGGGCTTCCCTCTGATATTTTGGAAATAAAGGAGAAAATAATTTCTCCTAAGAGCACTGGGAATTTGAAAAATGCACATGCTGTGTGCAAAAGAAAACAAAAAAGATTGCTTACATCTTGAGGCTCTCTTCTCTTTTATAACCTTGGATTTCTCTCCATTCAGTGATTGTGTAAACAAAGGAAGCAAGGGCTGCATATTTCACATGGGCCAGACTTGAAGCTGCTGTCTATCACTTTGGCTCATAGTCAATTGCTGGGGCCTAGGCATGTGGCAGCAGCTAAAACAAGGAGCCCAGGAACTACAGCCTTGCTGTGCACTGATGGAAACCTCTGGTTTTGGTGAACAGTGCAGTTTCTAGATAGCTATACCAGTATTTAATAACATTATTTAATTGAAACTATAAATCTGGAGATACATTCTGCCTAAGAAATCTCTTACATACCAGGGATAACTGCACTAAAATCATCAGTTTATTTCCATAATGAATTAAAGCACATCCAATTAAATGGCTTTAGTTTTTAATGCAGGTTTTATCCATATATAACTATGAAAGCTGTTACCATGCTGTACTCTTTCTTACAGATTTGTTTTGGTGGTCAGCGGAAACATTTGTGATTCTAAGGCACAGATTGGTATATCTTTTGTGATGATAGCACATCAAAACTGGTGGTAGTTGCATAGGCTAATCCATTAGTTCTCTTACAGTACTAGGCTTCCTATTTTGAGCACTCATTTTCATTCCTAGCATAGTTAAGACAGACTATATGTCTTTCAGGATTTTTTCAGAATGTTTATAAACAGTCTATTTTCTAAACCCTGGTATATCTGATATTTTTCTATTGCTTTCACATATGAAAGATGAATTGGCTGTGAATGAAATGCTTATATCACAACATTTCTTCCTCAAAAATTATAAATATAGCAGAAAAACTAAAATGGAGCCTGATTTTTGATTTTCGTGCTGTTTCATATTTTTACCAAAACAACAGGAAAATTCTTTTTTATTAAATTTGCCAAGAATGTGTTGAGGCTGTCCAATTTCATAAATAAACATTCTTTAGCTCTACAAAATATTTCTTAATTATGTTATTTCTTCTCTTCCAATTATTTTTATTCCTTATTCAGGAAAACCCAGAATCTTTCTATTACATGCCTATTCTCTATCCTCCATATCTTTTATGTTGTCTTTCATCATTTTCATGTACTTTTTTCTTTTCCTTTATAGTCTCGGAAAGTCTCTCAAGTTGATTTGATCTCTGTTTTCATGGTACTGTGGAAAATAAATTTATGAAAGGAGCAGCAAAAATACAATGGAATGAAAATTATGATAGAACTATGTATAATACTTTGTGGTACTAGAACTATGGGGATATTTAATTCCTAGACTTCAGACAGGAGTACCTGTGGTACAGATCTGAAGGATAAGTAAGTTTTCATTAGTTGAACAGGGCAGCAAATACCATTTTAGGCAGAAAAATGAACATAATTAAGGGCATCATGTGTCATTAAAAAATGTGATGTTTTCAGGGGCCGGAGACATGTTAAGTGGGGCTGAAGCATAAAGCATGTGTGAAGCAATGGTGGGAAGCTGGATTGTGATTTGAGGCCCAAAGGTAATCCTTGTCATACACAGGTAGGGCAGGAGGTCGGTAGTGAGCAAAGGAAGAGCGAAGAGGAGGAGGCCCCTAGCAGTCTCGTTTAGAAGATGGATTAGATGGTTTCTGCTTTAAATAATAGAAACAAAGATGGGTGAGCATATTTTCCGGAAGATAATTAGCTCATTCAATTAAAAAAATAGTAGGTTTGAATGTCTATACAGTATTTGGGTGGTGATGTCAGTGTGTATTTGGAACTATGAGGAGATATTAGAGCATGGATAGAGATTTGAGAGGATATGAGGAAATTACATCTCAGTGTTGAGATTTCCCAGAATAAATATTTAAAGTGGAAAAAGAATCAGTGTCAGAGCACTCAGGAACATCTATATTTATTAATAATTCATGGTGATCTAAGAGAATCTCACAAAAGAGAACGTGGTCAGAGGCACCAAGTTTCTCAGAATGGTCAAGTCAGATGAAAAATCAGAAATGTCATTTTCCCAACTGCTGACAATTAGAGGCCAGGCTGAGATCACCTACAGGTGAACGATGTTTGCAGAAGCCAGACTGCATTGGGTAGAGCCGTGAAGGAGAGAGGAGGAAGGGGAGGCACTGAAGGTCCTGCTTAGCAATAACAAAGCCTGTTTTGTCTTTCCTGGTATACTATCGCATGTCACAACTCCAAACGTTTTTCACTTGTACCTCCAGCAAAGTATTTGCATAAAGACAACACCACTGCTCACAGGGGAATGAAGCTGCCAGGTAACCCCCAGTCCATCCATACACACCAACTCCTGCCTGTATATAGAGCTGTAATTAGAATAGAGAATAACAACAGCATGTGCTTCTCTGAAGTGCCCCAAGTTTTAGAAAAAAACATCAATAAGGGCTCCGGCAAACCACTGTGTAAGAATGAACTGATGCTGTAGCAGGCTGCACCATCCCCCAGCGTCATGGTCCCCATGGACCAGTCTGTCCCGCTCATTCTGCCTCCGTGCTTTCAATTTTCACTCCCATCTGCTCGCTCTCTTTCGGCCTCCTACCCAGACCCTACAGGATTTGTTCCAGCAGCACTCAGTGAGCAATTGAGAGCTGCTTAAGGGCTGGATATGTGCCTGGACATGCCGAGGTCCCAATCTGTATCAAGTCTCTTCTTCCCCCTTGGTTCCGCAGCTCCCTGTAGAACCTGTAGAGATTTCTCACACTATACTGTCTACAGAAACTTTTTCTATTAATCCTCTTTTTTAATTGTTGAGATATCTGAGTCTCAAGAATAAAAATACTCTCCTTGTACCATCTCCATACCTCTGGGAATTATAATCCAAGACTCAGGCAAATTACTCTATAGGAAAGGAATTTTTCTCACCCTGTTCCATGCATGTAATGTTTTGTATCTTTAAGTCTTACCACAAAGTAACACATGCTTATTGAGACAATTAGAAAAATACAAATGAAATGAAAAAGTTTTTACACTAATTCTACAAAGCAGAGAAGTATGAATTAATATTTTATTTTGGTTTGAAGCTTTTAATTATCTTTTAACCTTCAAATACTACACACGGAGGAAAATATGCATATGCTTTTAGCTAGCTTTTTAAATCAGAAAGAATATGCATAGATCAAGTACCAACAATGCAAAAAGTTACACATTTAAAATTAATCTCTCTCTCTGGCCTCACATCCTTAATCCTTTTTCCCACTGATAGCAGTTTACTTTGTACCTCTGTACTTTTTCAAATGTTTTCTGGTGTATGAAAGTATGAAAATTATACACATGTATTTACCTTTAAATAAACTTAGTATACCAATGTATTTTCCCTTAAATATGTTTAGAAAAAAATGACTTATTGATCACATATTATTCATTCTTCCATCAAATATTTACTGGGCATCTACTTTGTAATGTCCACTGTTCTTGGCACTTGGGATACTGCAGAGAATAAGACGGAAAAGAATGTCTGCCTCTATAATAAGAATCTCTAGTTGTACATTTGAGGATATTTCCAATTTTTCATATTGTAAATATGACTCTGTTGCATGTCTGCAGTTATTTCTTTGGGATATATCTCTAGAAATGCATTCCTTTTATCAAACAGTATAAATATTTTTCAGGTTTTGAACCTAAATTTCAAATTACCTTCAAAATGTTTTGGTTTTCTTTTTTCAAACTTGGGGTCTTGCTCTGTTGCCCAAGCTGGAGCGAATGGAATTATAGCTTACTGCAACATCAAGCTCCTGTACTCAAGCGACCCTCCAACTCCAGCCTCCCAAGTAATCTAGGACTATAGGCCTCAGCCAGTTTATCTATTTTTCATTTTTTCAGAGAATCTCACTATGTTGTCCAGGGAAATGTCAAACTCCAGGTCTCAAGCAACCCTGCTGCCCCAGTCTCCCATGCAGCTGGGATAATAGGCACAGGCTACCACATGTGGCCCAAAAGGTTTATGCAATTTATATCACACAGCACAAATGACAGCATGACTATTCCAACAGTCCCTGCCAAACAGTACCCTGCTTTCTTCTTTCATTAATACTAGTAAAATCAACTCTTAACTAAAAGAGCAAAATGAAATTACACAGGTTTAATTCAGAGATGTCACTAAAAACAGGCTTCAGCCTCGGTACCTTTGTATTAAATGCTAGAAATCTAAATCTGCTCTTCATCATCATTTCCAAAGGGTATCTCTAAAATTTCATGTAGTGCTTACATGCAAAGATTTCTTTTAAAAGTAATGCAAATAGAATAATAAGAAGGAAAAAAATATCTTGGGTGAAATTAAGTCAGTCTCATATTTTAGGAAAATGAGAAACCTGGCTGCCTCATCCAAACAGTGATTTAATACTAATTGGTGCTTTTTTCCACACAAGAGAGAAATCTGTTCTAGATCCTAATCATTCCTCATTACAGTAACAGCAGGTTGTATTTAATCTGCTACCCAATCTTTCAGCCACAGAATCAGCTGAGCTATAATTAAAAGACATTTAGGTATTGGGGGAAAGGAAAACAAATTCTAATGACAAACAGCAGTAATATTCCAGCTCTGCCTCCTTCACCTCTGTCCTCCCACCTCTGCAATCCTGCTGTCAACTTCACTCAATTCTGTTCAGGAAAATGAAATTGCTCCTTCTCCCCTCTCAAATTACAGTATAAGAATGAGCATATGAGCATGAGGCATTCAGATTCACACACATATCCAAATATGTTAGGCTGCAATTATGTTTTTCTCTTTATATTTAAAATTGTTTCCTTAAATACAAAAAGAATACAGCTTCATATTTCTATTTACAAATATTTGTTCAGTGTTTTCTGCCTTTAAACTTTGCTTTTGTTCTTTTTTGAGGTGCTGAATTTTAGATTTGTATTTAGTTAAAAGAATCCTTTTCCCCCCTTTTCTTTGTATTAATTTTTTCTTATTTTTCATGTTTCGATGGGCTTTTTCATCAATCTATTTTAATAAGCCCTCCAAAACAATAAACACAATCAGTGTCATGTTGATTTGTATCTCATACGTAAAGTATAACAATAAAGCAAGTTTCATTTTAACACAAATAAGAAATTTTATAAGTAAATTCATACTTGCCGAAACTGATGCAGAAGTTCTCTGATCTAACTAACATCATCATGATATAGGTTACCCATGACAGCCAATTAGAGTAAACTGTTTCAATACCAAAGATGGATTTCTTTATAGAATTTCTCTTTTGAGAAGTTTTACCAAAAAAAGAGCTAGAAGGGAAGCATCTGTGGCTCAGTGAGTAGGGTGCCAGCCCCATACACCAAGGATGGTGGGTTCAAACCTGGCCCCGGCCAAACTGCAAAAAAAAAAAAAAAAAAAAGAGCTAGTGACCCAATTTTGTTTTTCTAATAATGCTGAACATGAAGTTGATAATTGTGTGACTTAGAATAGTTCCTGAATAAATGAATGGCCTAGATTAAAAACAAAAGCATACTTGTTAGTGCCAATAGATTCGTGGTAACTTCATGGAATGAGATGTTGTAAAGAACATTAAGGCCCAGCAAGGACTCAGGGAAACTGGCTGTGACTGACAGCCTTGGGAAAGGCTGTACTGGGGGTGTGAGGTAAAGGTGTAGTGTGTGTCCAGTGGATATCCTCTTATTGGTTCCTCTTAGACTTTATTCTGCTTTGTATCTTAAAAAAGAAAGGTTGCATTTTGTTTTGTTTTATAGTGAACTAATTAATGCTCTGAAAAATTCTAGAGAAAGCAAACAAAAGTTTCTCCATGAACTCATCTGCAACTGGCAGTGGAGGACTCAAAATGTCTTTTAGAGATGAATACACTTCACTGAGCCTCTTTCTAGATTATTCTCTCAGGCCTTATTAAAACAGGGACTCTATTACTTATAGTGTTAACCTCTCTGTCAAACTGTAAAATGCAGAGTCTCAATTGACATTAGTTGTTGTCCAAATTAGGTCATATGCCAAGATGATGTTATGGGGGTCTAGGACACACTTACTTAAAAAACATATACAGGTACATCTTTAGGTGAAGGAGTCAGAAACACATCTTTAGGACTTGAAAGGAGCCCTGAAAACATCAAGTATGATTCCCAGATTATGATGGGACCATCTGTACACTACCTCCTTGGGTAGCAGTCTCCATGCTTGAATATTACCAGCTAGTGCAGCTCTCACATTATAAGATAACTTGTGTTTCCTGAGCATCTGCCAATTTGCAGGTGTTATGCTGGACTATTTATACAACTCTGCACAGGCAATTTTTTTCCTACTTACAGTTGGGAAAATTAGCTGAATCAGGATTTAAAATCAAATATATACAACTTTTTTCTATGACATCATAACTCCCAATCTTACCATAAACCTAAATCTCAAATTTATGAAAGAATAGGTCTCATTATTTGCTTTAGAATGTTGTTTAATAAATCAAATGCTATTTCACTTATTTGAAGATCCAAGAGATAAATCAATTGTGTATCACCAAAACACACCAAACTATCAGTTGTTTTCAAATACCTCTATTTCACTCCCTAACATAGTTGTCTAATCTGTTAATATTATGGCCAAATAGGAGTTTTAGTTTACTTTAATTTCTGTCTAAAATTAATCTGAGTTATTATATTGATTGCCTATACAAAAGTTCCTGAAATATTTGAAGAGCATTTGGAGCTTTTAAAGTAAGTGAAGCATCTCTAACTTGCACCAATCTTATTCATTTAATTGATTAGTATGGAAAACTCCATAAAGACATAAAACAATTATTTCTTAATGTTTCCTTACAGATTATAATTTAAATATTATTCATTATAGGTTTACCGATAGGTTCATTCTATAGTCTGCCCACAAAGTTTGTACGTCCATTTTATCATTTCAGAAAATCTGTAATTGGGCCTACAGCTAGATACTAGCAAAAAGAAACTGGGCAGTAAACCTTATTATTACCAGTTCACTCATGAAACTGCTTATTTGTAGTTAGCAAATGAAGATTTCCTACAAGTGATTAGGTCTGCTTTTTCCAAATTGAGAATGTACTCAAATCTTTCTGTTTTCATGTTCTGAACCAAACTTGATATGTTTTCCCTCTCTATTATTGGCAAAATAGGCCTTACTGGAAGGAAAAACAGTAATAAAAATCTTCTTAGACACTAAAATTGCTTTACAAAACATTTTGATGAGTTAAGTATAAGTGAAAAAGAAACATAAGGCTTACATTTCCCTTAAACACACAAGGGATTATAAATAAAGGGAAAGTGTTCATGGAAACATATTTGGGAATATGCTAAAACTTTGAAAAATAGTTAGAGACATTTGATGAGCCCACGTGCAGCTGGATCTTGCTCAGTCATGACTCTTCTTTAAAGGTAATGGATTATACACAAAACATATATTAATAATTCACATTAAGAGATGATAGCAATGGAAGAGGGGAAATCCCTCTGCATTACTCATCCAGAAGGAAAAATTCTAAAACAGACTTCAAAAAACAAAGCCTGAGAAAACTGTAGAGTTTCATCTCTCACATAACACAGTTGCTTTTCCTACAAAATACAATGGAATTACAAAATCTAGATGATTAAAATGTTGAGGATTAACTGAGTATCAGGTATGCCTGTCAAAGGCAGTTGGTTTCTATTCTCATATGGACACATCTGAAAACCAGAATTTTTCACATTAGAATACATGACAGACTACAAATATATATATATATTACACACACATATATATTCACTTTAAAATTAAATATATATTATAGACACACACATATATACATATATACTTTGCAATTAAAATCTTTTAAAATGTACCTATGTAATAAGAAAGCAATAAAAAAAACTGATGTTTAAGACTCTCAAATGTTTTTCCACCTGCATCAGTGCAAGATTTATGCTTTCATATAACCATAGACTTGATACGTTATGAAGAAAATGTGATCAAAAGACTCACGCTGATGATTCTTAAATCAGGATTTCTGGTCCATGGAACACAGGGCTTTGGAGTCACCTGTACTTTGGGGAGGTCTTAAAGGATGTTCAATGAAATAGGATTCCCAAACATCATGTACATAAAGCAAGTTCAAATGTCCTCCTGAAATAAACCATAGACTTATTTATTGACATTAGTTAGCTCATTTACTCTTGTATTCATTAACTTAATATATAATTATTGTGCACACTTCTGGTGCTACCACAACACTAGCTCATCACTAAAGAAATACAGAATATACTCTGTGGTATAATAAAAAATACATATATTTGGTCTTTGTCCTAATTCTTGGTACAGAGCTCCCAATACACTTGGCATTTCTTTTCTTTTTTTCTTTAGTTATTTTGGGTTGTTTTTGTTTGTGTGTTGTTTTTTTCTTTGTTTCTTTGTTTTGTTTTTTCAGTTTTTGGCCGGGGCCAATGCCCTACTCCTTTGAGCCACAGGCATTGCCCTTGTGTGTTGATTTTCATTTTTTTTTTTTAAGATCATGCCTTTGGTGAACAGAGATAATTTTACTTCTTTTGTGTGTGTGTGGTTTTAATTTGCATTTTCTTTTTTGGGGGGGGATTTTTTTATTTTTTCAAATTAATATGAGGGTACAATTTTTAGATTATATTGTTCTCACTTCCACGGTAAAGTTCCAGTTGTAGAAGAGTCCCCCACCCAAGGTGCATGTTATGCACCTCACAATGTGCACTTTAGGTGAGATCCCACCTCATGCTGTCCCTCCTTCTGGCAAATGTCCCCCACTCCTGCTTCCTTCTATCTTCAAACTGGACTATATCAGAGTTTTATTGTTCTTATGAGCATGTAATTGTTTATATATTGATTTCATACTGGTATGGAGTATATTGGATTTGTATTTTTCCATTTTTGTGATACTTTAGTAAGAAGAATATATTTCAACTCCATCCAGGTAAATGTAAAAGATGCAAAGCCTCCATCTTTTTAAATTGCTGAATAATATTCCATGGTATACATACATATACCACAGTTTGTTGTTCTATTCATGAGTTGATGGGCACTTAGGTTGATTCCACAACTTGGCAAATATGAATGAGCTGCAATAAATCTTCTAGTGCAAATGTCTTTGTGGTCAACTGATTTTTGTTCTTCTGAGTAGATACCTAGTAATTGGATTGCAGGGTCAAATGGAAGGGCTACTCTTAGATCTTTGAGGATTCTCCATAGTTCTCTGCAAAAAGGCTGTATTAGTTTGCAATCCCACCAGCGGTGTACAAGTGTTCCCTTCTCTCCACATCCCCACCAGCATCTGGTGTTTTGGCACTTTGTGATGTGGGCTAATCTTGCTGGGGTTAGGTGATATCGTAGAGTGTTTCTGATTTGCATTTCTCTGATGATTACAGATGATGAGCATTTTCTCATGTGTTTTTTGGCCATTCATCTGTCATCCTCGGAGAAATTTCTGTTCAAATCTCTTGCCCACTAATAGAAAGTGTTGTTTGCACTTTGCTTATTGTTTAAATTCTCTGTAGATTCTAGTTATCAGACCTTTGTCAGCTGCACACTTTGAATTTCTTCAGTGATAGGAGTGTCTTCTCTTCTTCATAATGAGCTAATTTCTATCATGCTTGAATTTATGTAACAAAGTGACTCACAGTGGGCTGTTAGGTGGTTTCCAAGGAGGAGTTGGCCACCCCCAAAATAATACCAAGTGCCTGAACTTTCATCCCTATTCCTTTGCCTCCAGGGAAAAAACAGGCATTGGTGACTGAGCTCTGTCTCATGGCCAGTGATTTAGTCAATCATGCCTATGTAATAAGCCCCTGGATAAAACTCTGAAACAGCAAAGCTCTGAGAACTTCTGGATTGGTGAACACATTGATGGCTGGAAAGGTGTCATAACAGACAAAAGTATGGAAGTTCTGTGCTCCTCTTACACCCTCAACAAATATCTTGCCCTGTTGTGTATTTCATTTTACTTCCATTTGGCTATATTCTTTATAATACAGTGCTTTCATTGAGTTCCGTGAGTGGTTCTAGAGAATGATTAAACCTAGGAGGGTTCATGGGATCTTCTGAACTTGTAGTCAAGTTCAGCTGGTTAGGATTAGCAATATTCTGGAGACCCAGAATTTACTGCTGGCATTTGAAGTGCAGACAATCTTATGGGACTGAGGTCCTTTACCTGTGGGGTCTGCTAAATCCAGTAGCTGGTGTTCATATTGAATACAATTGTTGGACATCCCACTTTCATTGGAGAATTGCTTTTGTAACATACCTCCAAGAGCTTTCAGCTTGGTGAAGGAGAGAGACGTATTACTTGAGGAAAAGCATATTACAAACCAAACCTCGCACATGAATTTCAATGCAAAAATCTTTAAATGCAGTCTTAACAGATAAGAAGTAGCACATTGAAAATACCATATTATGGCCAACATGGGTTTACTCTAGGAAAGCAAAAGGAATTTGAACTTAGGATATCTACTACATTAATAGAGATAAATATAAAGCTCGTATGATTATATTCTCATATGTGAAAAAGGCATTTGGCAAAAATTAAATACATGTTCACATTAAAAAACAAATAAATATTCATTTGTATGTCATTGTAAAATATGAGTTTAATATAAACATTCATGTTAAGACATTTAGTTCAATTAAATGTTTTTTAAGATGAATGAGTAAATTGGTGTGTACATATCTATATATTTATACATATACACATATATATCAACCCCAAAGCCAGCATCTTATTTAATATAAAACCATTAGAGCCTTTTCTAATAAAGTTGAGTAAGATAAAGATATTCATTATATTTGCTTTTATTTAAAAATATGTAGATGTATTAGTCAATGCAAATACACAAAAACATAAGTTAAAGGCATAAAGAGTAGAAAGGAAGAGGTAAAATTATTTCTTTTTGCAGATGACATGACTGTGTAGGTGGAAAAACCTGAATCGTTTCAATACTAAGGCAAAATAATCTTGTAAAATAGGACATTACGAAATTATAACAATCAGTAGTCTTCAGATACCAAAACACAGCCATGAAAGACTTAATGAAAGGAAATCCCCATTTACAACAATAAAACTTAATATACTCCCACACACATATACACATACATGCACTAAGGTATAAGTTTAACAAGAAATATCCAACATTTATATTACTAAAAAATTATAAAACACTCTAAATTACACAAAATACACTTAAAGAAATACATTAAATATGTTCTTGCATGTTAATCTCAACGTCATAAAGATGAAAATCTTCCTAATTTATAAATTTAACACAACCTCTTTTTTCTAGTTTTTTATTTATTGATTCTTCTCCTAATTAAGTGTTGTAATTTTATGCCTCTTTCCATGACCTGTGATTATTTTTATTAATATGTATCAGTTGTACATATTTTAGGGGTAATATTTTAATGCCTATACACAATGCATAATGATCAAATCAGGGTAATTAGGATATACACCACCTCAAAGATCTATCTTTTCTTTTTGCAAGAAACATTACAAATTTTCTCTTCTAGCTATTTGAAAATGTACAATACATTATTGTTAACAGAACCTTAAACATACTACTGGAGTTTTTCCCTTCACTTTAGAAAAATAAACTCTAACATTCATCACAAGGAATGAAAAAGCAAGAATAGGTATGTGCTCCCAGAAAAAGAAAAGCATGAAATGGAGACTAACCTAACCAGATATTAAAGTATATCATGAAGCCTCTGTAAAAACATAGACCAACATAACAGAAAGAATACATTGATCCAATCATACATGGAAGACTAGAATACCATAAAGGCAACATTGCAAATCACTGATGACAAAATGTATATAAATTGTGTTGGGATAATTGGATAGTCATACAGGAAAGAAAATTATATTCTTTTCTTTATTAAAGAAGGAAAACACAATTTATTTGTAGTGAACATGAATTCTAGTTGAGGTGAGTAACTGTAACTATTACCCTTTACCTTAGTAACTACAAAGGATGAAATGGTGCATGATAAAGGAAGTCAGAAGTGGTCAAATTCCTGTTAATTTTGAAGTTAGAGACAAAAAATTTTACTTTATTTTGCTCAGACTAATGGTATGTAAATTGTAGGCTTTTTGATATTTGAATAAAATAATGTCTTCAAACTATTACCATTGAATTTTGGATCTCCTGCAAACACAAAAATTATCTACACAACACCTGGCAGATAACATAATATATATGTATTTACTTTTAAATTTTTAAATAAATCAGTTTAATTGGAATACTCAGATCCTCTCATAAACTTTAAATTACATATTTATATTACATTTTATTTATTACAGATTCAAATTTATGGAAGCATTATGAGAAGCTTTATTTTTTTCACAATTGTCCTGTGGACACAAATTTATTAGAAGTTGCAGGTTGGGAGGAAGGAGCGGGGGTGGCACTGCAAGCCTTAGACCCATAAGACAGAAGGCTAGAGGTGGGGCACAGCCAGCAGGGCATGGTCAGTGGTCATTGACCAGTTGATGGGCTGTTCTTCCCTCTGTGAGGCATGAGCACCTGAGGCGTGGTGAAGGCTTTGGGAAGATGTGGAACGTGTAGGTTCCTGGTTCTAGCTGCGTCTGAGGGGCAAAAGGATGAGAAACTCTCCCCACCAGTTTTTGACCCTTGAGAGATAATTTTGGGAATGAGGATGATGGCACTCTGAGGTCAGGGCTGGGCTCTTGGATAATGCAGGAAAAGGATGGTGGTGGCTGTGATGCTGCGATGAGCCACAGAGGGAGCAGTGGGGTGGTGAGAGGCCAGGGCCGTGGGGGATTCCCAGGTAAAAAAAACATTATTAAAGCCCAGAGGATTTCCAGGTACTTCACATCCTGTTTTCCTTATTTTAACATCTTATGTTAGCACAGTCAATTCATTATAATTAATAAACTAATATTAATAACCAATATATAACTAATGATTAATATATAACTAACAATGTATTATTAATTAATATATTAAGTCTATATTTATTTTATTCAGGTTTTTGCTTTTTTTTTTAGTTTTTGTCTTAATGTTCTTTTTTCTTTTTCCAGATCTCATATAGGGATGCCAAATTACATTTCATTGTAATGTCTCCTTAGGCTTCTAGAATTTCTCAGCCTTTCCTTATTTTTGGTGACCTTGACAATTTTTAGAAGGCATTAGGACCATATCCCTCATTTGGGATTTGTCCAATATTTTTCTCATGCTCTAACAGAGGCTATGTCATTTGAAGAGGAAGACTGCAAAGGTAAAGTGTCTTTTTTCATTATATCATAACATGGGGTCATCCTACTTATGTGAATTATCACTGTTTTTTTTTTAAATTATTTTTTATTGAGTCATAACTGTGTACAATGATTCAGGCTTGGAGTACAGTGTGCGGGCTTCCCATACAATCGGAGATATTTTTATCCACCTGATTAATGTAACATTCATGATATTTTCTCATTT